>CABHPQ010145067.1:8788-19299 GCA_902168405.1 Peromyscus aztecus
CTGGGACATTTTGAAGGACTCGCCTTCAATTCACAAATTCTTTCTTCCATTTGATCTAGTCTGTGTTTGAGGCTCTCAGCGCCTTGTTGTTTGTTTACAACTTCTTCACTTCCAAGTTTTCTAGCTGTCCTTTCAGAGCTTTGTTGCTCAGCTTCTCATTCACATCCTTTTAAATTCTTTATTCATTTCGTCCATATTGACTTGGAGAGGGTGTCTATGCCTAGAAAAATACTCTAACATTTGTGCCTCTGGTGAATTAATAATCTCTCTCATTTTTATGAGGTGGCCTTCTGAGTGGCTTTTTTTTCAGAAACTGTGTCTTGAGAATGCCAACATTCTATGCATTTGGCTGTGTTTCCATCTAGGGACCGCAGTGCAGTCTCTTAGTTTCTTGAGTTATAATTAATGACTTTGGGCACAGTTCTTACCACTGTGGAGGTGGAGGGACCTCTTTATGATCCATGCAAGCAGGGGCACTACCATCCTAGGTGGTGTGGTATACCCAGCAGGGGGTGTGGGGTTTGGATGTGTGGAGTGCTTATGGTTTAATAACGTCTATATAATGGGAACAATGGTCCCAATGGGCAGTGTAAATTCTAACTCTGCTATTAGCAAGGCACCCTGGGAGCCGCAGCAGTGGCGAGGAGGCTGAAGCACATCTCCTTTAAACTGGCAGCGGTACAGACCCTGACACTGGAGGATCTGAAGCATCCCCTCTGTGGTGGCCAAGCCCGATCGGACGTGACAGATGTGCTGGCGAGTGCTCATGTCAACTGGATACAAGTGAAAGGAATCTGGGATCTCAACTGAGACAATGTTTCCATAAGATCCGACTGTAGGCAAACCTATAGGTAACTTTTTAAATTAGTGATTGATGAGGGGGAGGGAATCTAGCCAATTATGGGTGAGGCCTCTCCAGGGCAAGTGGTCCTGGGTTCTGTAAGAAAGCAGGCTGAGCAAGCCATAACAAGCAAGCCAGTAAGCAGCACTCCTCCATCGCCTCTCCAGCAGCTCCTGCCCCTAGCTTCCTGCCTGGCTTCCCCCAGTGAGGGACTTATAAGACGTAAGGTAAAATAAACCCTTTCCTCCCCAGGTTACTTTGGACTATGATATTTTATCACAGCAATAGGAACCCTAATTAAGACAGTTTCGGGCAACAGTGGGAACTGGGGCATTCTTCTCTGCAAATTCTGGCAGCAGTGCACATCTGGGGTGCGGCGGGACAGCTAGCATTTCTTTTGGTCCTTTTAGCATAGTGTCTAGGCATGGAGAAACAGCTGCAGTTATGGAGTCACTCAGGGTCTCAGAATGTCCCAGCCGTGGGACACCAGTGGTAGCCACGACCTCACCTCTCCCTGCCCCTAGCACGGGCAACCACAGGCATCTGAAGTGGATATTATGGGAGGGGGTGGTGGAAACTGCATGGGTTCCTGTCTTCAGTCCTAGTGATGATATTGGTACACATGTGGTTGGCCTTAGGTCTCAGAATCAAAGCACCTAATATCTCCTGGCTTCCTAGAACGGTGGCCTCTGTTCGCCTCTGTGCCACACAATTGTCCCCAACAGTCACTCACAAAGCATAGACTCTCTAAGCCAGTGCAATGAATGTCTGTGGAATCCCAGATCTGAGCATCTGCAGGGCGTCCTGACCCACAGAACAGCATCAATTCAGATACTGTCTCGTGTCTGCAGAAGGCTTCTGGCAACGGTAGCCTGGGGAACCACAGAGATGATGGGGCATCCTTTTCCAAAGCAAAGACTGTACAGATTTCAGGTTGTTTACCACCTGAGCAGCAAGCCAGCACAGACTGAAACTGTCCCATAGCTAGACTTGCCAGAAGCCATGCTGACACAGTGCTGGGACCCTCCCATTCATTGCCACTCTACAAAGGAGATTCTCCCTCTCTCTGGGCTGGGAGACCAGTGTGGTGAGTGCTAGGGTATACAGATTTCTTCTTTTTCTATACGATTGTCTGAATCTTAACAATGTCCGTTCTCTCTTCAATGTTTTCCTTCCAAATGCAGCTATAGGTCGTTTACTCTGGTGGTTCTCTGTGGAGGAGGATCCAGTGCTGGGCGCCATCACTCAGCATCTGCAGGGGGTCCTGACCACAGAACACCTTCTCCTATAGCCACTGTAGTTCTTCTCTATTTGCTTTGTATATGTAGATGCTTCCATAGTTAAGTGTATCTAAAAACATTATTTTCTTCTGCTGACTGGGTCCTTTATCATTGTATAGTAACCTGCCCTGTTTCCTTTTTAAGTTGTCTTTATGTGAAATCTACTTTTGTCTAGTTTAAATATGGTTATTCTTGCATTCTTCTGTGTTCCATTTACTTGAAATCGATTCTTCCAAACTTCCACTGTTCATCACACATGTCCTGAGATGTCAAATTTTTTCAAACAACACTTGATTTGGGTCTTTTATTATTATTTTTTTCAGTCTCTGATTTTTATTAGGGGATTCAAACCAGTTACTTTGATGGGTTAGATCTTACTATTGCCATTTATCAAGTGTGTTCTGGCTTTTGTTCTTGTAATTCTTTTCTATTCCTTTTTTTTTTTCTTCATTTCTTGTAGTTGTCCATTGATGTTACATGTTATTTTTTTTCTGATTGTTTTCATGCCTCATTATTTTCAGTGTGCCTATTACAGGTTTTGCTTCGTCAGTCCAATAAGCTTCTGAATGATAGGAGGGAATTTAACATTGATCATAAGTATAGGAGGAGAAACAACGAAAGGACAGGGGAAATAATAATTAAAACATATACTGTGGATCTGTAGAATGTCTCTGTGAGTTTTAAATGTGCTTGCCACAAAGCCTAACAACCTACATTTGATCCCCAAAACCACATGGTCAAAAGAGAGAATCAATTTCTGCAAACTGTCCTCTGACTACCCCCATGTATGCTATGGCACATCCCTACACACACACACACACACACACACAAAATGTGAAACAGTTATACTCATATTCCATTGCTCTACGTATTTTGAGTAACTGTTCTACTTTCAACATTATCTTACTTATCTATTAGCACAGTTACTTTAAAATTGTTTTTATTCTTTGTACTTCAGTTATAATGGTTTGATTGCTATGCTCACAATATCGGGCCTTCTGAATTTTTCTATAACCAGTCATGAGTTTTGTGCATTCCCATGTTGGTGGGTTGTTCCTTACTCACCGACGCCTCTTACTTTTGGCTTGAAGAACTTCCTTCAGCATTTCTTACAGGCCACATCTGGTAGTGATAAATTGTCTGGGGCTCTCTTTATAATCTCCTTTACTTGCAAAGGGCTTCTGTGAATATAGCATTCTTGTTTGGAAGGTGTCCTCTAGCTCCCTACCCCCACACCTATTTATACTTTATCTCACCCTGCTCCTTCCGGGCTGATAAGGTTTCTGCTGAGCTCTGCTGTCAGGTAAATTAAGACACGTTATTTCTTTTCTCCTGCTTCGAGACTCCTCTCTGTATTTTGAAAGCCTGATTATATCTTGGGGTAGACTTGGTTGAGTTAAATGTGACTGGTGACCTTTAACTGGGTTTTGCCTGGATATCTTCATCTCATTCTAGGATTTGGGACGTTCTCTGTCGTGTCTTGGAACAAGCTTTCTACCTCTTTGGTATTCTCACGTAACCTCAAGATATTTGCTTTTTTAATTTAATGTCAAGGTTCCCAGACGCTGTCTCCTTCCTTCCTTCTCCATTTTTCTTCTCCAAATGTGTTTTCAAGCAGCCTATTTTTGTGCTGATTCCTCCCTTTGACCTAGACGGCTAGTAATAACTTCTAGACACTTTTTATTCCATTTACTCTGCCTTCCAGTAGGAGGATTTTTTTTAAACAATTGTTATTGTGAAAGGAGCATGCCACAATCTGTGGACAACTTTGTGGAGTCACCTCTTTCCACTCACCTTTGTGTGGGTTCTGGGGATTGAACTCAGGTCGCCAGGTTTGTGCAATAAGTTCTTTACCTATGGAGTCATTTTTGATGGCCCCACTATGAGGAGGATTCTTATTTGATTTTTTTTTTTTGCAAGTTTCATCCATGTCTGTTAAGTTTCTCTTGTAACTGTACTTTTTCCTGTTTGTGAAAGTTCATTTTGTCTACTTAAATCACTGGGATTTTATTTTGCCTTTTGGTGAGGTCACAGCTCCTTGAAAGTTCCTGGTGCCTGTTAGCAGGTGGTAAGACCTGCACCTTCCAGTCTTCACAATCTGGATTTGGGTTTTGCTTTTGTTTCATTTCTGAGACAGGGTCCATGTAGCCCAGACTGGCCAGTGGTCTTACATTTACCAGTGCTGGGAATACAGTCATGATCATTTATTTATTTTTACCCATCCTTCCAGAAATTCTAGACAGGCTGTATATTTTTCAAGCCTGTGGCCACTGCTGATAGTTCATTGGATGGTACCCCAAATGGGGTCTGCACTGAGTCTGTGGTCATTGTGCTCATTGTTTTAGCCATAGAGAGCAGTCGGTCACAACTGCAACTTTGCTGTTCCAGATGGTTTCAGAAGTAGCCGGTCCCCTAAAACCTCTGCCTGGCCTGAGAGTCAACAGTCAGCAGCCCTGCTCAGGTGCTGTGGGAATCCGCTTTATTAGGTGGCCTCAGTACTACAAGGCTGAATTCACCCAGGGCTCACAGACACCAGCAGCTCCCCAGCAGAAGCAGGGCCCACACTGCTATGCTTGCCTGGTGCTCAGGCATATTCATGGTCAGGATCATTGCGGCTGCCTAGAAGCAACACTGGTGAGAATATTGATGTCCCTTTGGGGCTCCATGTGACACCAGAGCAGGTTCAGGGTCCTCATGTATGAGCACTGGCTCAGGGCCAGGGACATTGGGCTCTGCTGAATGCTGGGTCTCACCAGGGTGGGCCTGGCCTAGCACTGAATTCCAAGGCCAAAATCTGTGCGTCCTTCTCTGACCTACAATACCCTAGTACTTGGATTCTTTCTCCACATGGTACTGCCTGAGGCTGAGTGAGGGGTCCTAAGACATCAGGCTAATGTGACTGCAGAGGCTCCATTTATGGCCTGGGAACATATGTCATGTGCTCCGGACTAAGTCCAGGCCTGCAGTTTATTATCTGTCCTTCCCCCAAGTAGGAGGCATCTCTCCGCACTGCTATGCTTAAAGTAGGGGCCGAAAGGACAGCAGCCCTTTCTTTCCTGCCTCCTTCAGCGCAGCTTTAATTATGCTAAGAATCAGGAGCTGTGCTCTCACCCCGTTCCCTTAGCTCTTGGGTGTTAGGAGCTGCACACATGGGTACCTGTGCAGAGGCTGTCACGGCATGGTCTAACCCTGCCGCCATCTTAATCTGTCCTTCAGTCATTTTGAAGTACACAGTGCATAGGTCTTACACGTTGTGTTAAATTTTACTTTTAGGTATTCCATGTTTTAGAGGCTGTCAGGATGGAAATTATAAAATTTTCAACTTTGTATGGTGGCTAGGAATATTTGTTTTGGCCTCCTAGGACCTTCCTGCACTCACCGATTCATTCCGAAGAGTGAGTAGGGTTTTCTAATTGATACAGTCATATCACCAGGGATGAAACGTTTTAGCTCTTTTGACTGTCTAGCTAGTTCTCTTTCTGGCCTCATTACAACAGTTAGAACTCTTAGTACAGTTGAAGAGAATGTGTATCCTTGTAACGACCCTCCATCATTAAGTGCTGTACCACCTCCAGGATGTTCATTGATGCCTTTGCTAGATTAAGGAGTCTCTATGTTACTGTTTACTGAGAATTTTATCATGGACAGATGTTACTTTGTCAAATGCTTATTCTCCATTAAGTGATGGCATTTTTCTTCTTTGCTAACGTGGTCATCTACTCTGACATTTGCACATTAAACTGACCTTACAATCCTGCAATGGTCTTCATTTGGCCATGAATTTATTGTTCATTTGTTAAGAATTGTTGCTTCTATGCCTGAAAGATATTGACCTATACTTTTGTTTTCTTGCCTGGTTTTAGTTGGTAATGCCCGCTTCAGAGCATATGTTGGGAAAGTTCCAGTCATCACTCTCCTGTTTTTGTGTAGAATTTTATATTATTTGTTTCGGTGTTAGACAGGATTTGCCAGTGGAACCATCTGGATCTATTTCTTGAAGGAAGGTCTTAAGTCATATGTTCCATTATGAATTGTGTAGATATTCAAGTGTTAGTCACTTTTGTTAATTTGTATCCCTCAAGTATTTTGCTCTTCATCTAGGTCAGGCATTGACAAACTGTTTCCCAAAGGTCAAATATGGCACATTTCATGCTCAAAATAGTCACATTAATTTGTCCATATGGCTGATTTTCATTATAATAATAGAGTTGAGTAGCTACAAGAGAGATAGCAGGAGCCACAGCATAAAACATTTATTCATAGGTTGAATAAATGTCTGTTAGGTGTTGTGGAATATTATTTTAAGGTGTGTCACATTTGTTTATTCTGTGGAATATTTGTTTAATGATGCAAAGATGTGTTGCATTTGCTTAACTCTGTGAAACTGTGTTACTTTGCCTGTCTAAAACACCTGATTGGTCTAATAAAGAGCTGAATGGTCACAGTAGCGAGATAGGAGAAAGGATAGGTGGGGCTGGCAGGAAGAAAGACTAAAAAAGGAGGATCTGGGAGAAGAGGAGGATCTAGGAACAAGAAAAGAAGAGAGAGCAAGAAAACAAGGAGAGGAGGACAGGACGCTAGGGGCCAGCCACCCAGCCACACAGCCAGCCACGGAATAAGAGTTAAAGTAAGATATACATAAGTAAGAAAAGGAAAAAAGCCCAAAGGCAAAAGGTAGACGGGATAAGTTAAGAAAAGCTGGCAAGAAACAAGCCAAGCTAAGGCTGGACATTTATAATTAAGACTAAGCCTCTGTGTGTGATTTATTTGGGAGCTGGGTGGTGGACCCCCAAAATACCAATGAGCAAAGAGCCAAAAAAGCAAAAACAACCAACAACAGTTAGGCTTGAAAGAAAGGAATGCACCAGGACTGAAGTGGGCTGTATCGCCTCGTGTAAGTGGCAGGATCTGGGGAAACTTCTTTTCATGACTTTGTTTCAAATAACTGTTAACACCTTTACAAGTAGGCTGGTTCTCCTCAGAAAAATAAGCAGTCTGAGTCATTCTTTATTCCCTTCTGCCTTGGGGCAATCTACGTTTAGGTGAAGGTAACTCCTAGTTCTTATTTTGATGCACAGATCTCATTTTTAGAGAGATTGAAGAGTTTGCTTCATATGACCCTAAGTTTCCAGCTTCCTGACAGCTCTCACTGGGGACATCAGCCGCAATGTCACAGATCAGGGGGCTTAGTTCACAGAATCTCCTTTTTAGGGAAAATGCAGATGGCTACTATTCTTACCCTGTTGCAGAAGCACCATGGTGGTAATCTACTGTGAAGGACTCTTTAAGCCTGGGTGAGGCGGTATGTAACTATACAGTATTCAGGAGGCTGACTGCTAGCTCAAAGCCAGCCTGGGTTATATGAGACTGCTTCAAACTTCTTTGCTATTTAAGTGTTTGGAAACTAGGTACCACACAAGTAGATAGGTATCACTTTCTCGGGGAAGTCATGAATACATGAGAGCCCCATGAAAAATGTACAGCTGCTTTCTCAACAATGAAGCTCTTGTTGCCTCCATTCTTCCATTTAAGAACAGGCAGTACCCTGTGAACATGTGTCACCCTGGAAGGTTTACAGGTTTTCACAGTACTCCTCAAAACAGGGAGGATCTATGCATGACGTTTCCTGAGACTGCCATCAAATTGTAGCATCTAACACTTCCTGTTTCCACTCGCCAGCATTCTTTGTGCTGTACATGGACTAACACTTAACCAACAATGCTTAAAATGGGTGCAATTAACCCCATTTCACAGGAGAAGCAACAAAGCGCAGGAAACTAGGGACGTTGACATGGTCACAGCTAACAGTGGCTTTACTCAGGGTCAAAGTTCATTCTTTTAAAAACGTTATTCACATATGGATGTCTGAGTGTGGGTCTGTACATGTGCATGTGGTGCCCACAGAGGTCAAAAGAGGGCATTGGAGACCCAGCTTGAGTTACAGCCCTTGTAAGCCACCCAAAGCAGGTGCTGGAAACTGACCTCCAGTCCTCTCCAGGAGCAGTGTGCCCAAGAGTACTGAGCCATATCTCTACCCTCCACAGTCCATTTTTACTTGTAGGTTTTAGAAACATCAAATTTGAGATTCCTGTGGGATAAGAAGCAAGCAATGGCTCATTTACATGTTTACTGGGTGCCCAAGATCGTCAAGCGTCTGCCTAAGAAGCAATGCTACATGCTAGGAATTCACAGGTGAAAATGAATATATACATTGTCATATAATATAAAAACGTCAGTTGGCTTAAATGTGATGTGGAGTCCACATAGGGTTAAAGGGTATAAAGTACTGTGGGTACCAAGGAGGCTGATTTGGAAGGCCTGAAACCCAGCACTGGATTACAGAATGAGGAGAGACAATATGGAACCAGAGAAGCAGGTGAGGGTATCTAAGGGAGCCCCATACACAAAGCAACAGGCAACTGTATTTCCTGATGTAGGTGATAAAGAGTCATGGGAAGAATGCTAGAGAAGAACAGTACTTAGGTTACATTTTGAGGAAAGATATGGAAAAAGGACAAGATTCAGATATAAGATGATGTCCCATTAGACTACCTAACATATCATGGCTATTATCATACTTAGAAAATTAATCATCTATTTACTTATGTTCCCTTTCATTGGACTATAAAATCACTGAGTACAGTATATGCTTGTGTGTGTGTGTGTGTGTGTGTGTGTGTGTGTGTGTGTGTGTGTTCATATTTGAAATTCTAATAATTAGGACTGTGTTGAGCTGATAGTATGATGCATGATAATTCTGGGTAACAGTAAACATGCTGCTAACAGTGGTAAGGATAGTTTAATGCAGTTCAATGTAAAGAAGGGAGGGAGGAAACTTTAGAAGAAGGATTCCCAGTCATAGGACCACTAACATTTTAGGCCAGACATTTTCTTTGTTGTGGAGGAGTATCTTGTAGGATGCTTGGGAGTCTCCTTAGCCTCCACCCTCCGCTAAGTAACAGAACCAGGTCCCTGCCAGCTGTAAGCACCAAAAATGTCTCAAACATTACCAAACAACCCTGAAGGCAAAGGTGGCCCCAGGTGAGACCCAATGATTTAGACATTAAAATAATTTTGATATTAAACCACAATCTCAGGAGGACTTGGATGTCTGGTGACTGGGGAGGGAGGAAGAAGCAGACTTAGGAAGAAAGGAAACAGTCTTGATTTTAGATAAAGTATGAGATATACTGATCTCCTAATAAATACGTGCAATACGTACTTGGATGGATGGGTCTGTGCTTAGAGGAGAGATTTCGTAGGAGGTTAAGAAGTGGGAATCATCTGCACATATATGGGAAGTAATACCACGGCAGTGGATGGATTCACTCAGGGAGACTGGTAAAGTGACGTACGGACAAGGCAGAAACTCTATAGAAAATTGAAAGCCAAGAGTGGCACCAAATTATTAAATGAGTATTTAATGAGCTGAAAGGGAAGATCAAAGAGAAGTATACATCACAATGTCTTTTAAAATAAGCGATCTCAGTACCCTCTATGGCCCATGTGGAGGCTAAAAACATATAAAAACATGGTATAAAAATATACCATGTGCATGGAGGTAGTCAGGGAAGTATGTGCTGATTCATTCCCTTATTACAGCCTTAAATGCATTGCTTGCTGAATTTATTTTCTTTCTATGCTTTCGGTGTACAAATAAAATAAGGCAAACTCTTAAAGAGTTTCATAATTCTATTACCGTGAACTGAAAATCCTAGCATGCATTTATTAGCAGTATTATTTCACTACCCTGTCATCAATGTTCAAACACAGCACTGCAAAGGTAGACTCGGGGGAAATGCAGATGCTTTGTGTGGAGACAGATTCTTCAGCTGTTGATAAGATGCTGCAGTGACAATTCTCGGATAAAATAAAATGTCAGGAAGCAACAGACAAAAAGAGCTTACTGGATAGAAAGCAGATCTAATAACAGGAAATGGTATTGCCTTTGGCAGGAAGGTCAGATAAGTGGGAAGATAATTTCCTACAGGTGACGTGATTTCCATAGTCACAAAGCTAATTGTCTACAATGCCAATTACGGTGAGAAGTCTTAGATGAGGGCAAAGACCTGTCATAAAAGGACTCAACACTGAGAAGGCGGCCAGACGCTTTGGGTAAATACCGATTACCGCCTATGAGCTGGCTACTCTGTGAGAAAACACTCTGAGCCAATAATGTAGCACTGGAGGCCCAACTCCCAAAGGATGCTTAGGGTTTTCAGGAGCAGAATAACTAAACCTTTCAAGTCAGACCTGCTGAAAACACAACTTCCACCCTGGTGCTTGCTGTCTGTGTTGAAAATGAGACACACCAAACTGTGTCCCTGAAAGAGGTTCCCAGTCTCACACTTTTGTCAGCTGGGATATTTATCACTGTGACACAGAGCCCC
>CABHPQ010145067.1:19309-34125 GCA_902168405.1 Peromyscus aztecus
GATCTAGAATACTCATTCTTTCTCACAGTAACGATCTAGAATACTCATTCTTTTTCACCTGCTGCTCTTTGAAGAGGCCACCATCTTTTGGATCTTTTTTTTCTCTTGGGTTTCTCCTACATTATCCAATTCAAACAAGTCTGCCTTCAAGAAAACAAATCAAAATTGTCAAGACCCATGAAGCATGAAAAAATGAATTGCTTTTTCCAGCCTCCCAAAGCAGCAGAAAAATATTCATTTCTTTTTGTTTAAGCCTCTAACTGCTATATTCTTGATCTGCAGACTTAACAAAAATTTACCTATTCTTCTGTGTAACTTCTTACTGAGACACTGCACTTGTGACTAGGATCTGCACTAGCTTTATTCTGAAATTTGACTAGAGACATATAAGACATTTAAGAAGATGACATACACTCTTAAAGCTGCCATTAAAAAAAAAAGGCACTAAGACATATCTACCATTCTGTCCATGGACTTCTGCCTCATGAAACAAGGACATTGGGCAGCAACAAAACATGGCCCCACACAGCACTGTCACCTACGGGGATCTTGAGATTCCTCATTGAACTACGTGATGAACTACATTGTGTCCAATGTCCCCTTACTGCACTACAAGAGACCTACGTTTGGATGTTCAATGTCCTAAAGCTAACTTAATTGTGCAGTTAAAAATAGCTCCATGGAGCACTGTACCAATGGGTACCTATTTCAATCCTTTCATTACCTTCCTATTTCAATCCTTTCATAAGGATATAGCACATCCTAAGATTGAAACTGTGCTGCTCTGAACAGTCCAGTTTTCTAAATACAATGTCTTTTCGATTTAGATTCTGATTCACAAAGAAAAAGGACCAGTACCCCCCTTCCCCTTACCAGAAGACTGAAATGGATTAATGGACTCATATTTTTCACACAGTTGAAAATAATCCATTCTCATATATGAAAGACCCAGGTCCTCTGGGTGAGTGGAGACGCAGTGAAGGGATCAGGCCATTAGAAGATGGCTCTGCTGAACACTGCTCTCCTGGACTGTCCAGGCCCACCTCACCTCCTGGCCAGAAGTAAGCCAGGACCGGGAATGGATGCTGCAGGTCTGCGCTCATTCACAGTGTTTGCTAAGTCCCACCACTTGCACTGAAAGGAATACTGGTTACCAAAGCATTTGATAATTCATACTCTAGACTTTAAGCCTTCTTGCTTTAGTAAGAAGCAGGTGGAAAGCGATAGAGATGCAGAGCACCATGACTTACTTAACAGCGGGTCCCTTGATGAATAACGGCAGTAATTCTGTCTCTCCAGTCGCCGTTCATTTCAGGGAGCCTGCTGCCGCTCACAGGAAAGGAACTTCTCCTTGCTGATAATGAATAACAAGTAGGCCAAGAAAGAAAGAAACGTTTCCAGTCTTCATGTGTGAAGCCTGACTGGGGCGATGAGGGAATGCAGAAATGGCAGGGCACAGACACACAGGCAGAGAACACGGGGCTGGGTAGGCCGGGCTTGCTTTGATGGAGTGCACTGACGGCAACAACCACCAGAAACTTTCAGTACCTCTGAAGTGAGGAGGCAGCCTGGCTGATCTCAGGAGGTGGCCTCCATAGGATAGCAGTCCCGAGCTGCAGACACCCCAGAGGAAGAAGCTGTGCTTGTCAGCATTCCCACTCAGACCAGAGGAAGGCTTTGCCATCCCCATGGGTCTCGGACACTGGTGTCCTTGCCATGGCCGTGCCCATGTCAACAATACACATTCACTCAGGACTCCGTCCACTCCTTACACATTCACTCGGAGCTTCCTCTGCTCCCCATATCGACTGACAGTGATAAGTATTTCAAATGCCATTTCAAATAAGTAGTGCCTAATCTGCTGTGAAATAAGACTCCCAGTTACACAGATAGAGTCATATTCATGTTGATATTTATTAGCAAAAATACTCCAAAAGAGGACTGGGTCAAAATTATACCATGTGAAACTTTAAAAGTTGGTTTTAGTTGTATTGCTGCTTGAGGACTTTAGTCTCTAAGTACTGTTTTAAACTCTGAAACAGGATTCAAATCAAAATATTCAATGAAAGGTTTCAATAGGAACTCTGGCTTTTTTCATTATGCTTTCATATGTCATATGGAAGCAAGCTTGCTTTGCTAATAAATGTGTATACATGAAGTAGGTGGGTAGAGGAAGTTGCTCAGCAGGAAGGCTTTAAAAAGGCAAACCTTACAAACAGGAATGTATTCACTGGGGGGAAGGCCGTTACTGAAGTGGCCACATCATTTACTAAAGTAATCTTCCAGTCCCTCCAGCTCCATTTCCAGGGAGGAGTTTAGAGAGGCCAGAGCAGACGAGGCATCCCGGGTCTTCTGGACACTGGGTTTGGACTGAGGTGTTTCTGGCTGGCTGGATTCCTTCTTGACGTCTTTGCCACCAGTTAGGATCCGCTGGCTCTCAAGAAAGAACTGATTTGGATGATTCAAAGAAAAGCCACAATCATCCACCTGTCCAAGGAAGCACATTTAAATCATATTAGCACACAGCAACGCTAGAAATAAAGCTTCGAAGGCTGTCGCCACCCTCACTCACAGCTGAACGCCTGTGATGTGGAGCCCAGCTATCCTCATCTGGAATACACAGCCCCCTACTTACCCCACTTCATCCAGCGGAGCTTCAGCTGAAGATCCCACAAACACCAGGGCTAGTACATGTGTGTACTCCGTCCAAACCTATGCAGTTGGCTCTAATTCCTACCGACTACCCACTCTCAACAAAGCAAAGGACTCAAAACAGATGAAACACCTTGGCAAACACATTACTCCCCCCCACACACACCATGCTCTCACAGAACTTGAGCACCATTCTGTGACATTCTGGACAACAATTCAGCCCTCCACATCCAATGCACCCTCAATTTATTTTCTTTATTAAGAAAATTTTTTATTCATTTTACATACCAATTGCACCCTCAATTTTTAAGAGTATCCACATCATTTCAATGTCGGTTGATGAATACTCAGGATAAAAAGTATGTTCCACAGGTCTGGCTGGAAGTGCAGCTTAGTGGTAGAGCCCTTCCCCAGCATGTGTATCACCTGGATTCTGGCCCCTGCACAATAGTAACAGGGTTTGGGAAACACACCTGGGCAAGCCTATGTGTTAAAATGGCCATTAGTGATGCACAGGTTACTGCATCCTTAGCCCTAAGCAAAAGGCTTAGCACATTTCTGGCCAAGCTTTTCAAGTGGTATTAAAATCAACTTTGATCATTTTGACACTGGTCCCTGGTGCCAGTGCATTTCAGAGCTTAGGTCTGGCATATGTAATCTCATTTGGTATAATTAAAAGGCTGAAAAAGCAATCTTACTTAAGGCAACTTCTCTGTGTTAACTTGGGGCATCCTGTGAACTGTCCTGTTGTAGGAAATCTTTTTAAATTTTCACTGTGACTTAGTGCTACTTCTTTTCCTCAAATACTGAACTTCGAGTAGTATCTCATATTTCTCATTACTCTGTATCACCGAGAACAGAGGAGCAAAGAGTATTATTCCCTAAAATTTACTGATGGTGAATGAAAACATCTTTCTCACAAGCAGCAAGTACTTCCTGTCCACTATGCGCCAGATGTCATAAATACACTCTCCTCCATGCACTCAGTTAGTGTCAATGTTTTTCAGGATTTTTAGGTAACACAACTGAAAAAGAGAGGTTAAGGATCTTGCCCAAGGTTACACTGCCAAGGATGAAGATGGACATGAATGTCTGTCCTTGGGCCAAGGTCAAAGTATTGTGTACACATACAACAGTCCTTCCTGCAAACTGCAGGCTTTTTCTTTAGTGATTCCTGAAAGATGTGGCATAATAAAACAGGAAACTTTGATTTAAAATGGGAATCTTCAAGTCACTGTCTTCACACTCCATTAATGGGTTAGACTACCACTTCTATGAAACACACAGCCTCACACAAACCCTGACCTTCTCACCTGCAGTTAGAGGTAACAGCAGATACCGCTTTGCTTGAGCTTTGCTTGGTTTTAAAAACGTGGTATTTTAGGTCAGAAACCATTATGCTATGTCTTATTTATCTATCTTACTATTCATTTATTTACTTGTTAAAGATAGTGTCTCTATGTCTTTATAGCCTGGCTGGCCTTGCATTTGTAATTCTCCTGCTTCAGGCTCATCAGTAGCCGAGGCTACAGGTTTGTGGGTCTATTTTTGGCTTTTACCATTTTTAGCACCTTACTCTGTCTTGAGCTGGTTTGTACACAATAGGTATCTAATAAATATTTACTGAGTTGAGTCCAGAACCAGCCAGTCATACATTTCACGCCTTATTGTATACATGGCTGCATTAGAATCAGTAGTTTTTCAGAACATGAGAATGCATTTGACTAAAACTAAGGCTAAAGAAAATCACAGCCTTGTAACTCATAAGCTGAAAAATCATTTCCAGTAATGGAAAGGGTGAGGGTACAGGTAAAGGTCCATTACTCTGGCCGATCAAAGAAGGCTTGGTGGGGCAGTGCTTTTGAGCTGGGCTGGCAAGGTGCAGAGGGCAAAGGCTGGGAGGAGGAAGCAGCCAGCAGCACAGGGGCTGCAGGCGCATAGAGCAGAGGGAAGAGGGAACGGCACAGGGAGCCAGCAGTTCCCATGGCCTGGTACAAAAGGCTCCTAAGAGATAAGAAGAAACAAGGTTACAAAGACCGGCAGGGACCAGACCTCGGGGGTCTCAGAAAGCCAGGGTTTGTCTAGACATAACTCTCTAGATGCCAGGGAACTGGAATTGTAAGAGTCCTTAGGGAGGAAAGGGGTGTGATTAGATCTATATATAATCTTATGGTGGATTAATCCGGACTGCTAGGGAGAAAAGGAGTCACTGTGACTCAGAATGAACACTCAATGTGTAGAACATGAGCCAGAAAAAAGGGGGGTTTCCTGCTAAGTCAGCACTTCCAGATTTCCTGATTCTTTAGTCAGTTAATTAATAAACCTTGGACCAAAAGTGTGAAGAGGGAAAGAAGTGGACTGGGGCATGAGTAGACTCTGAGAAATGAGCTGGGCAGCTGTGATGGGGTTTGAAATGGGATGGTGGTGGGCCCAACTTCTAGCCCAGAAGTCGACTGCTCTCTGTCAGGCTGACCTCACACCAGTAAAGACACTTTTGTGCATTTCATATACCCCACGTAAGATTTCAGAAAAATGTGATGGGTTTCCACAAGACTTTTGTAGCAATTTAGATAATGGGGAAGAAATTTTCAACTACTTGGAAAATAAGTCTCCAGTCAATATTCAAAGGGATCTGTTTCTAAAGAAACCATTTTCAATTAAGACTCAGAGATTAACACAAGGCCTGGTGTTTCATTTACAGTCAAAGCATTCAAGAATGCAGATGATGGGGTGCAGCAACAGTTAACTGTTTTGAACACTGCCCCTTAAAAATACTGCGGTGGACAGCTCTCACTCAGTAGGTCAGCTTTTGACACCCCCCCGAAGGAACCAATACATTCCACCTGATGACCTTCACGCAAACGTAGTCTCCTACCTCTGCCACCGCAAACGCAGAGCTGAAGAATGGAAGCAATACTGTTCTACCTATGGGGGATTCAGGTTCTATCAAGAGGTTCTGCAATGACAGCCTGTAATGAGGCAGCTGGCGTCACCACACAGCCATATGGAGCTATCATAGTGCTGCGGCAAATGGTATCAATTAACGAGTTCATTCTCAAAACTTGCTTTAAGTGAATTTCATCACAGAGGCCTGCGGAAAATGAACCCAGAGGTTTACTGGGGAGGGAGACGGGATGGCAGAAAGTGGGTAATAATAATAGATTCTATTTCTACACTAGAAAAGTAATAAGTGGAGATATCCACATCTAAAAATCTATAGTAATAGATCTAATGAATACAAATATTTACATGCAGTCTAAGCTACACTATTTCCAAGGATGAAAGGATTTAGATACACATCTTCAGTAAACTAAGGCTGGGTTTAAAATTGGCAAATCATAGCTCTAGTTGTGTTGGCTACCACAAAAGCACACTAAGAATTCACTAGCTGGGCGGTGGTGGTGGTGGTGGTGCACACCTTTAATCCCAGCACTCAGGAGACAGTGCCAGGCGGATCTCTGTGAGTTCGAGGCCAGCCTGGTCTACAGAGAGAGATCCAGGACAGGCACCAAAACTACACAGAGAAACCCTGTTTTAAAAAACTAAGAAAAAAAGAATTCACTAGACTGGGGTGTGGCTCACTTGGTACAGTGCTTGTCTATTATCCCAGAAGGTGAAGGCAGGAAAATGAGGAATTCAAGGTCATGCTTGGGCTACATAATGACTCTGAGGCCAGTCTGAGCTACACTATAAAAAACAAAACAAACATGGAAAAGGGGAGAGGGGAAATAACTTAGTACAGCTCAACTTTAAGCCTAATTATTTATTAAAATTAAAGATTAGATAGAGGGTCTCAAATTTTGAAAGTTTGGAGGCCTTTTAGTTAAAAGGATCACAAATGATTGAGAGCATATATGAAATTAAAACTCTCAAACTGAGCCAGCAAAGTAAGAAATGCAGTCCTGTTGTGTAGTAGTTTCCTCTGAGATCAAAATCTTCCATGTTGGATGGAAGCTTGTGAGATAAAGGATGACAAGATTTGGGTTCAACAGGACGTTCTAAGGGGGAAGCTCCTTAAGACACAGATGTTAAAAGGGAGGTGAAATATTCCATTCTACAGGAAAGCTCCTTAAACTCAGGAAGTAAACAATTCTATAGCTTCAGGAAGTCCCTGAAACTGACCAGATTCACTAGACCCCCTTCCTCTACCAGAAACTCTCACAGAAGCCGAGATTCCTGGAAGAGGCAGATAAGCCAAGCTGACTGGAAGAAGTAAAGACCAGCCAAGGTACCTAAAAATGTTCAGACCAAATGAAGCACCTGGAAAGGGCACACTCTCACCTGCTGAGCTACATGTAGTTTGTGCAGTGTGCTCTAGATTTCCAGCTTTTGTGAGCTGGCACCCGTGCTGGGGCTGGGCTTTGGTGATGCATGTCTTTAAGTCATTCAGCAACCCCACTAAAACTCATTAGTTCTCCAAGTTGGTGGCATCTGTACACTGGTCTCTTGTTGGTGCCCTATCTTGGGTGAACAGACGTTTGTTCACCTCTTCCCAAGAATAGTGTCACACACAACCTCATGGAGCAGGGCAGTCAAGGCTGGTGCGGAGAAGCCCAGTCAGAGGATGCTGTTGCAGGTCCTGTCATGATCAAACTAAAGAAACTTTGATGTTGCTTACTAATTTTTTTATGACAAATACTTCAAATTTTATAAAAATAAGTCATTTCAAAATAAAGAGTAATATTTTCCAATTAGATGTAGAAGACAGGATTCATGCTAGGCCCATCTCTAGCTCTAGGTGTTCCTTTGACCAACTGAGGCAGGTTGAGTGAGTTACTTGGATTCACAGTTTTCCATACATAAACTATAGTTTATGAGGTAGATCATCTAACCTCAACAGTGCCTCAGTGTTTAACATTTCCTGTCTAGAATCACCTTGGCTGACATTCCTCCAAATCTAGTACTAGACACAGAACATGACTAGGCTACCAGGTTGTGATGACTTAAACAGCTCAGGTTCAAATTTAAGTTCCATTCCAACTACAACTTACGCAGGCTGCTCAGCTTCTCTATGTTATATTCATTAATAGCTTACTGTAGTACCTACTGTAGGGCTCAAATGAGCCAATGTGGTCAATGAACTTAGTGGCATGCCTGACATGCATCAAGGGTTCCACAAAGGCTTTCTTGATAAGACAATTTCCCTATGAACACTTATAAAGAAACTAAGCAATTACATAGTTAGCATTTTAAAAGTCATCTTTTGACAACCTAATAAAAAATATGAATATAAAATTTAGCATAGTAGCTGATAATGAATTCAACAAATGCAGTATCTTTGTGGGGAGACTCAGGATAATATCACAACCCACTGCATATAAGCACTCAGAGACAAACTATTTTAAGAGCTGCACAGACCCCAAAGCCCATTCTTGGTTGTGTGTCCCAGGTTAGGAATCCACATTCAAACTAGTGGTTGTGAATGCGGGGTCAGTGGGCTGATTTTGTCCTACAGATGTTTCTGTTGGCTTGCATAGAGCTGTCAATCTTATCCACATGAATGCCTCTAGCAGTGCATACATTCTTCAGTACACCATAGTTTGTACCGCGTTCCTCCCAGCTGCAGCCAACTTCACCTTTCCGGGTTATTTATCTAATCACTGCAGGCCTCTTGAGCGTGTGAGTCTTGCTTTGTGTATTTCAAGCCCGTCTATGTCAGATGGAATCGCTCAGCACTCATCTTAATTACCCTTTAGGACTTTCAGTGCTAAGGAGGCCAGCAAGATAATCACCACATTTCTCTGATTTCCTTGCAATTACCGATTCCACACATAAACCATGGTTCTACTATGCAAAATATGAAACCTGGGAGGCAGATTAAACTACTATCAAGTGGCAGCCACAGATACATCAGACTTTCTTCATGGAGGATGGAAAAGGCCACTGGTTCATCTGGACAGGTATGGCCAAGGTTCCAGTTCTAATTTAGTTCAGGGATTGGCAGACTAAAGCCTATAGGTCAACTCTGACCTGCTCTATAAACAAAGTTCTATAAATTCACAGCTATGACTATTTATATACTTTCTATGGCAGCTTTTGCAATGTTGCAACAGACATCAAAAAGCCTCTTTACCAAAAACCTCAAGAACCTTGGTTCTTGAACCTAGATAGGGAGTGGTAGGTGCAGCATGGTAAGATCTTTTTATGATGTAGCTTCCTCGTAATATTTCTGGTTCTGCAGGACCCATCTCAGTTCTCTGACACTTTTATAAATCTTGTAAGTTACTTAATACCATGTAATAAATCTCTTTTTTGTTGAAATATGGAGAGTAACTTTCATTACTACAACTAAAAGCACCGAGCAAAACACAGAGTAACCACCATACACATCAATCTATAAATTTAAACAATTTACTTACGTTATGTGTCATCTCAAAGTACTTCTGACAGGCTACCTGGTAATGAGTCCCCTTTACTAAATCCAAAATCTAAAATGAATGGGAGAAAGTAAGAAAGAAAAAACACAAGTTAAGTTTCTTCTAAGCCACTGCGGTCACAGTTGTTGGCCTTCTCATAATCTCCATTCCAAAAAGGAAACTCAATAAATAAATCATGTAGCGTGCTATGCTTGTGCAGCCCGTACACTACAATGATGCTGAGATGATCCAGAAGTGATCTAGCTCCGCATTAAAACACAGATGGCAAGTGACAGCCAGTGATCTTTCTGAGCTGCCACCCGTGGATTTTAATAACGTTACTTTGACAGCAAGATGAGAGTAGATCCTGGTATTTGACTTTGATGGTACTGTCAGCATATCACATTGCAGGGTCTTTTTAAAAACGTGGACCTATAAATCTACTAATCTAATAGTAGGGGCATGATGCAATAAAATACACTCTTTAGACTTACTTTCACATTACCCATTTATACGGATGCAGCGCTAAACACTGTTGTGAACTCATCAGGAAAACTGAACCCAAACCCTCTGGACCAGCACCGAGAGGCAACAACTTACCTTCAATCAGATTGTCTTTTCTGTAATGAAATTAGTTCTAGTAAAACCCTGCATAATGTGTGAGTGAATAGCCTATTCTGAGTGCCTATTAGGGACGCACGCCATCCTATCTTTTGTAAATACAATTTTCTTTCCAATTGTACTTCATGTAATCTCTTCTGAGTGGCATAAGCGCCCATCCTTATCAGGAGAGCACAATGGTAGCTGAAACTTGTAAAGTTTCATTGCCTTACGCTACTTCCAAATAAATAAAATATACATATTTGACCTATTTATCAAGCACAGAAAAATGCTGGAATTAAGAGTTAACCTCAAATGAAAGGAAATGGAATTCTAGAGAATTGTTCATTTGTACCGCCTTCCAAAGGCTAACCTTCCTGCCACCAAAGAGATGAGCACTGTCCTGAATTCCTGCTGTCCCCACCACAGAATACTGCCTTACAGTTCTGACAGAAGAAAATTACTGTTGTAGAGGGGGCACTGTGCACCAGCAAGGACTTGCTAAAGGACTGTTTTCTTCTGACTGTCTTCTATCCAAATTTTCTATCACTTTCAATTAATTTTTATCTAAAAGATTTGGGTAAATATTAACCTGTCACAGAACTCAGGATTCTGTCTACCTCTGTGACTCATTTTTCCTCAATTAGAAAAAAAAATGAAAAATAAATTCATTAAAAATAAATGACAATACATGAATGAAGTCACAAAATTTTTAAGTAATGCCAACACTTTGAGCTTTTACCTCAACACTTTCCACATAGCCACTAAAGCTGTGTAGTGATGAACTTGAAATTAATTACTAGATAACAAAAACAACAGATTGACATATATGAATTGTCATTTCAAAGAAGACTTCAAACACAAATCTAAGATTTGATGCCATAAATTACCTGAAGATGAAATAAACTCACAGAAGTAAAGCTGAAGAACTATGTGGTATATTTATGTTCCTTTTATGTGAAATCAAAACCAGGGGATGGTGCGGGCCACCACTGGCTGGGTCTTCTGCTATCAATTAACAATCAAGGTAACCCCCACAGACATGCCCCACAGACCAGCCTGATCCAGACAATCCTCCATTAAGACTCTTCCCAGGTGAGCCTCGGTGATGTCAAGTTGTCAGTTAAAACTACCCAGCACAGGTGACTGTACACATGTAAGAAAGTTAACGTGACAAGTAAGACAGAGAATATAAGAAATGCGGACTTGAAAATGCTAGTGGTTTTTCTTGTTGTTTGTTTGTTCATTAAATCCAGATTAAGAACACAGTTATTAAAAAAAAATGCCGGGCGGTGGTGGTGCACGCCTTTAATCCCAGCACGTGGGAGGCAGAGGCAGGCGGATCTCTGTGAGTTCGAGGCCAGCCTGGTCTACAGAGCGAATTCCAGGGCAGCCAGGGCTGTTACATAAAGAAACCTTGTCTCGAAAAAGCAAAAAGAACACAGCTATTTCTACCACTACCCTACAGAGGCGGCTCTTCTTAAAAAAAAAAAATGTTTTGATTTGAAATCACTCACCCATTTATTTTAAAAGACTCTTACTAGTCATACTACAGTATATTTGAGATAATATTTTGTATAACTGTGAAGGTATGATGAAAACAAAGAATAGTGGGTTTTCTTTTTGTTCTGTTTTCTGGCAAGAAGAACTGACCAACTTAGAATACAGGAGATGAAGCAGAGGAGGTAAAAGAGACTACGCAGGGGAAAGGCAAACCGAGGGGAACTCCAAGAGACAGTGCTTTGAGGCAGTTAGGGAGCAGCGTGAGATACTATCTTCACTAAGACAAGAAATGCATCCTGTCCACATAAAGATGCCTGGAGGTCTCATTAGGGTCAGGATCGATTCTAAAAAGAATTAAGAAATCATGTGTAGCTTACTCTAGCTTCCCATAGACGAATATAGAAACAACTTATATCTTTCAAAATTAAAAAGAAAATGTCCATCTACGGAAGAACACAATTACTCAGAGTCCAGATTATGATGTATATTGTAGAAATGCAGGGAGACAGGAGGTCTCTCAGCAGGGGTGAAGCGAACCGACTCACTCCTAACTGTACAGGGCAGACTAGGGACTAGGGCAGCTGGTGGGCTCCCCAGGATGAGAACAGAGGCAGTGGTGGGAAGTTCTCAGACTTGGAGATGAAGTGTTCCCTAACAGTCAGACACTGCTTCTTAGAAACAGGCACTTTCCATGAAAATGTCCAAGGAGCCTGTTCTGATGCTTTAAAACAATGCACTACTCACCCTCAACTCCTCCCCTTCTCAAATACCATGAACTAGGTTTTTAAAAAGAACTTATTCTCTAAGAGAATGATATGAACTATTCAACAACAGGCCGACGTAAAGTCTTTTCATTTTCATTTATTAATTGTACAAACTAATGGGTTTTGTTACAGCACTTGGTACATACACATACCACACTTGGTCTTCTTCAGTTCTTTACTATCCTATCCTGCTCCTAACTCCCACTGGTCTCCTCCCCCTACTTCTAAACCCCTCTCCTACTTTCATGTACTATCTGCACTGTGCCCTTTTCTTTAATTATGACTGTTGCATGTACACACTCCTATAAATTTATCAATACAATCTGCTTAGTCCATTTACAGTTGCCTGTACGTATATGCTCTTAGGACTGACACCTGGTATTGGATAAACCAATAAGGGGGCTTATCCCGGGGGATACCGATTCTCCCTCTCTTAGCAATCATTACCTACCTGTAGCTTTTCATCTAGGGGTGGGGACTTGTGAGATCTCCTTCATCCACACCGGCATGTCAGCTGGTGTTGTCATGGTTCAGGTCTTGTTTAGGCAGCCATACTGTTAAGGTTTCATGAGCGCAGCTTCCCTGTCCTACATGGAAGGCACAACCTCTCAGCTGACTTCCTGGTCCTGTGGCTCTCACAATCTTTCCACCCTCTCGTAAGGAAAGTGGACATGACAGTACTTTTTTTTCTATGATTCAGCTGTTTCTTACATATTGGCACTTATTTATCATATAAAATAAACACAAAATGTCATATATTAGTCACTAAACACAGCTAATTGAGTGCCTTTTAAGCACTAGCGGAGTTAGGGCATGGAGAGCCGTGATGCTAACACTGTGTGTGTAAACCCACTTTGCTGACTTCAGAAATTTTACAAGTGATTCTAAAGTGCTAGCACATGCCTACGTAGTGCAAATTGATGTTATCTGCTCTTAATTTTGTTGAGTTGTCTGATACGAATGAACATCACTATTAAACACTGTATTAAGATGGGCACTGAAACAACCTGCTTTTGGACAGAATGACTCCAAGGCAGGAAATATAAAGTGAGAAATGGAAAGGAAAATCAAGAGATGCCCAAGAATACTCTAAGTTTGTGATAAAAAGCACAATCATAAGTTCAGCACACACCAGAATCCAAGAAAGGCTGGGAGATGCCTGAGACAGACTCAGAGGAACAGAATTCGGGCCAGGATCCAAGTGTTCCCATGGGTAAAGCGGTGGAAAAGATGATGCAGCCACAAAACGGTACTTCCTGACTGACGGTTGTTTTTCCAGCGTCGAGTCTGGGACCACAGGAAGATCACTCCCTGTATTAGTTCACTTTCTGTTGCCATAACAAAATGCTGAAAATTGGGTCCTTGAGTTGATAAAGGTTTATGAGCTCACAATTTTGCAGGATGGAAGTCCAAGATAGTGAAGTCCCATCAGTTCCCCTCTATTGAGGATGACCGAAATGAAAGGAAGCTACCACAAGGCAAGAAAGGAAGCCAGAAGGACTCAAAACCACAGCAGCCCAATCTCATGGGGTCCTAAGAACGGCTAGTCCTCTCCGAGAGGTCACTAAGCTACACTCAGACATGCTCACCACAGTGAGTCTAGGCTTGTGCAAACACTGAAACCATGTCCAGACATGCACTTCCAAGGATGGCAGCAGAGACCGACCTAGAGTAAGGATCAGGTAACATGATGTGGTCAGGGAAACACATACCACACAGAGGTGGGAACTCATGTCATGAAGACATAAAGAAACAGATAGCAGGAAGAGGGAACCAGGGGCGGGAATAAGGGAAGGGCCGTGGAGTCTGCTGCCTGTTACTCCTGTGGCTGCTGTAGCTCACAGAGGGTCCTTCAACAGCAGTAGCAAGGACTCTGCAGTCTTCTCTGCCATTCTGAAAGTCCCCAGCAAACCCTACTTCCTCTTACAGACAGCACTAATTCCAAAGAACAGCTCCCCCAAGGCCAGAGGGAAATAGGGCACAGGTAACGCTAATACTTGCCTAACAAGTTCTCTAACCATGTTTCAGAAAAATATAATCAAACTAAACAATCACCAATTTTGAAAACATAAAACTATCAAGGAAAAAATTTCCATGAAGCTCGAAGGATATTTCTCAAATGGTAGTAAGACTTTTAGTTTCTTAGGCCAGGATTTAGAGTAAAATTGAGATGCAAGAGCATCATTATGGCAGCCTGGCTTTTAATAACCCAGAAGGACTATGCTCATGTCATGTATATTCCTTGATTTTTCTCTCAACTTTTGGTTATTCTCTACTAGGTGACTAAAATCCACCAAGAAGAATTCCAAACTTTTAAAAATGAAATAATTCAGCTTTTTATCTTTACATAAAAGTTCATCAATTTGTATTTACTTATGTTTAGTAAAGGAAATTAATTATATTTTACCCTCAAGACAAGTTACTGGTTATTTCCCCAAGAGAATTATTTTCCCTTCTCTTTTTCATCATTATCCTTTCTTATTTAAATTTCTTTTATATAATACATTTTGATTATGTTTCTCCTTCCTCCAACTCCTCCCAGGTCCTCTCCCCACCCACAAAACTTCATGTTCTTGTATGTCTCTCTCCCCCTCTGTCCCTATCCCTTCCCAAAACAAAACACCAAACGAATGAAAACCAAAACAAACAAACAAAAAAAGCAATAAGAAAAAAATACCCAAACAACCGCCCCCACCCCCCACAAAAAAAAAAAATACCTACACAGGGTTCGTTTGTGTTGGTTAAGTACTCCCGGGCATGCTGCCTATCCTGGAGTATGGTTGGCTTATTCAGTGAGACACTATTGGAGAGGATGGATTTTCCTTTTCCCAGCAGGTATCAATTGCAAATAGCTTCTTGGTTAGCTGTGGGACTTTGTGTTCACTTCCCCTTCTCAGGGCCAGGATTTCTCTGGTATGAACCTGGGCAAGGGTTATGCATG
>CABHPQ010145068.1:0-12485 GCA_902168405.1 Peromyscus aztecus
CCCTGGGGATGGCTGTGGGGTAGAAGCAGGGCTGATTTTCAGCAGTGAAGTTGCCTCTGTATCCCAGCTGCCTTTAGCCAACCATCGCTTTGTGAGTTGGAGTGGTACACAGGCAGCCTGGGGAAAGGGCCGAGAGCAGGCATGTTGTTCTGGGAGCCTTTCCCAGCTCTGTCACCTGCCTGCTCTGTATCCTCAGGCTTGATGCTCACCCTCTCTGAGCTCCCTCATCAAGGCTCTGTGATATAAGGTTGATACACCAATGTAAATGTCTCCAGCGCTATGGTCCAGATACTGTTCTAAGCAGTATCCCACTATTCTTCACTCCACGGCAGTGGCGAGTATGAGTGAGCCAGTGTCCTCACTCCCACTTTCCAGATGAGAAGACCAAGGCGCAAGGGCTGTGGTACAGGGGAGGCAGAGCTGAGCTCATGCTGACTCAGGGCTGGAGCTGTAATGTTCTCTTTCATCACTCGGCATCAGTGTCCAGTGTAAGGGACAGTGGCCGGTGCAGCACACTCCATCCACAGAAGCCCAGGCTACTTGACTTCAGCTCTTGACTGAAGCTAACCCTCACCCCGATCTTGACCTTTCCCAGCCACCTAGAACAGGAGCCGAGTACCCCGTTGCATGTCCCCTCACCCCACTCCGCTCCTTCACAGTGGAGCGACCCTGCCAGAACCTGGCCCCTGCCCCATCCAAGGCCTTTAGAAGGCTGCCTATATACTAGGTGCCCAAGCACCAAGCTGTCTTTGGCTTTTAGGAACATGGGATCAACCAAGGTCCCCGAAGCGGCTATGCCATGACCTGGGTGGCTTTGGGATTGACCGGGCTGGAGAAATGAGGAATTACACATAGAGGAGACGTGGGATGGGGTGGACCCTGCACCCTGATGATCAGAGATGCACAGTCAGCTCAGAAACTGAGGAGGCGGGCTAGCTAATCTGGGTAGGGTGTCTGTGTAGGGGCTCTGTCTCAGGCTACAGTTACAGGGGGAGGAAGCTGTGCTTGGTCTTTTCTGTGCATACTGCTTTTTAGCTAAAGGTTAACCATTCATCAACATCTGTCGGTCCAGGGGAGGCCTTGCCATTCTCCTGAGCCAGACCTGGGGAAAGAAAGCCTCTCTGTCTCCATGAGTCTGAAGCAGTTTGATCCCTGACATGGCCATGCTCATGTCATGAATGCCGTAAGGGAGGGCACAGTGAAACCACCAAACTGAACTGTTCCATGGGTGCAAAATAAAAATTTGTTTAAACCACCACGGCTATCTCTGGGGTGCAGGCAGAAAGAAACTTGGCAGGGCAGCTTTGGGATGTACCATGGGTACGTGTTGATAGAGACTGGTGGAGCTTGAAGATTAGCATTGGCTTTGGCGTGTAACTACAGGTCTATGTCAATAGGGAGCTACACGTCCCCTTCACCAGAGGCAAGGGGAGATATTGGAAGTGGCTCCCTTTGGCAGACAGAAACCCTTTTCCCAGGTTCCTGAAGAACGCTGTGTGGGAGCTCCCATCTAGTCACCTGCAATCCTTTGGTTTATCCTCCGGCTAAAGTCTTTACCGTCATCTTGAACCTAGTCCATGGGCCTGCCCTTTGGTGGGGGAAGTTTGGGTGTTCCTTTTGGACCTGACAAATACTCACACTGAGTGCTCTGGTTCCCCACACAGCTGTGTCTCACTCATTAGCCATGGTGTGTTGTTATTTGTTTTTATGATGCTGGGGATTGAACCGGGTCCTTGCACATGCCAGGAAAGCATTGCACCAACTGAGCTACACCCCCAGCTCTCTTCGTACTTTTTGAGATACAGTCTCACTAAGTTTCCCAGGCTGACCTTGAACTCACCCTAACCAGGTGGGCTTTGAACTTTCAGTCCTTCTGCCTCAGTTTCCTGAGTAGTTGAGGGGGTACAGACATGTGCTTGCAAACCTAGTCTCCACAATTTTGCATGTATAGTCTGTGTGTACTTCTTTGTGTGTACACAAGTGTGTACGGGTGTTCATGTGTGTGGAGGCCAAGATCAATCAATGTAAGGTGTCTGTCTCAATTTCTTCCCACCTTACTTTTGAATCTGAAGCACATGGTTTTGGAAAGGATGGCTGACCAGCCAATGAATTCCGGGGATCCCCTTGTCTCCCCTGGCCCCCAGCACTAGGCTTATATACATGTGCCTACACACCCAGTTTTTAAGGGGGTGCTGGGGATCCGAACTCAGGTCTTTATGATGTGTATCAGGTCCTTTACTAACGGAGCTATTTCCCCAGCCCCGTCTATAATGTTTTAATCCTAAAGACAGATAATACTCATGGGCCCCAAAATGTACTGGAGACCCCCAGAAAAGAGAAACTGCTAGCCTTTTCTCAGACCCACAGGCAGGGGCACCTTCCAGGTATATCTAGAGCTTGCTAGAAGTGGGTTCTGGGCAGGTTTTTTGTTCAAAGCTCTTCAGCTCCAGGTTTCTAGCAGGGGCAATGAGTAGGCCCAACTCACAGCAAGCAGTAAGCCAGCCTGTGGTAGCCAGTAGTGCTGTGGGCTGTCCTGGGTCCCCTGGCTCTGCCCAGGAATACTAGCACTATAGGGCACCAAGAGCCGATCCATTCTCTTTTTTTGCAAGACAGGGCCTCATGTAGCCCAGGCTGTCCTCAAACTCACTATGTAGGCCAGGGTAGCCTTGAACTTCTGATCCTCCTGGGCTTCCAGATGTGCCCTCATCTGGCTTTTCTCGATTTATTCGTTTGTAATGTGATGTGACTGCTTCTACAGTGTAAAGGCATTGTCCTATATCTTCCCACATCGCTAGATCTGCCAATCATCCAGAACACTGGTTCTGAAGGAGATGGGATTTCGCGAATACACATCCCTCCCCTGCCAGAGACATTTCTGCTCGTCACCGTGGCTTGAGCAGGGCTGCCGCTAGCAGCATGTAAACAAAGGCTGGGCATGCTGTTCAATAGCCTCCTCCCCTATCCTATTATGTAGATGTAATTCTAAACAGTCTTATTAAATAAGAAACACAGAGCCAAATAAAGAGTTAAAAACCCAGAGATGGAGCAATAGCCAAGAGCTAAGACCACCTTATCTTACCACTCGCTACTGTCCTTCCCCTGAGAGAGAGACCTTCTCCTGTGTGACCTGTCTTTTTATTGCCTTCCTGTTCTGTCTTCTCATTGGCTCTAAACCCAACCACATGACCTCCTCATCACTGCCTGTCTATACAGACCTCCAGGTCTCTGTGGTTGGTACTGGGATTAAAGGGGTGTGTCTCCATGCTGGCTGTGTCCTTGAACACACAGACTCTGCCTGCCATGTGATCGGGATTAAGGGCGTGCACTACTACTGCCAGACTTCTGCTAAATGGCTTGCTATTAGCTCTGACCCCCAGGCAACTTCGTTTACTAACATACAAATAAAATCACATTTCAGCACAAATAAAATATCACCATACTATTATACAGCAAAGACAGTGGGTGGGTGTGGGCATTGGCCTCAAATGCCTATAGAGCTCTAGTGGAGAAACCCTGGTCTGTGGAGACTCTTACATGCCAGAAACAAGGAACCAAGAAGGGCAGTGACCCGTCTAAAGAGCAGGTGAGCTGCACGTCAACCATCGGGTTCAGGGCTCCTTGCTGGCAGCTTCGCGTCTTCTGCTTCTGGGAATCTAAGATCAACTCGTGTTGATCTTTGGCTTTCGCCAGTTACCACAAAGGAGGAAGGAGGTAGTTTGTGGTCAGGCAGTGGTGTCAGCTGGAACCTGCCTCCCATTGGCTTTCCTGGGGCCACGGTGTGCTGCTGGGGCTCTGCCACCTGGCAGGTCCCTAAGGCGCTCAGCCAGGTCGGGGAAGCAACTTCACTCTTCTGTGGATCCAGGATAGCAGGGTGAGCCAGGGGCAGAGTGACCCGTGAGCCTGGGAGGAGGGAAGGGGAGAGTGTGGCCACTTCTGAGATGGCAGGAAGGTACTTGGTCCTCTGGGCAGACAAGAGTCCTCTCTAGTCCCCTACTTACAGCCACCTCTGCTGGTGGCCCGCAGTGAGTGGCCAGATACAGTGGAGGGTTGAGTGTGTGGGAGAGAGAGAGAAAGCAACAGGTTCCCAGAAGTCTGCCAGGGTTCAGGCAGACTTCCCAAACTGATCAGCGAAGGGGAACCGGGGGAGGGTTGCCAGGAGCCCACTCCAGGCACTTTGATCCTGTGCTTCTGCCGTGGGTCCCAGTTCTCTGAATCAGACTCATCTGGGAAATGCTAGGACATGAGACCTGTACAGAAAGGAGCACATGGATGGGGGTGGGGAGTGGGCAGCAGCACTACCCTCAAGACGTGGGCCTCCTTCTGCATCCGAGCACCAGGTAACCAGATAATGGGACAAGCCCTCACCTCATGCTTCTTCTCTGAGTGACAGCACAAGCCCAGAGGTGCCCTCTGATGTCCCCAGGAGAAGCAAGTGGTGGAGCAGTGTTTGCCAGGCAGTGGGCTCTGTCCTGTGATGCAGGTCATGGTGCTGGTTGTCTACAGAGAAAGCCGAAGGCAGGCAGAGCTGCCTTGAAACCCCAGCCAGGGACAGACACTTCATTTTGCTTCCAGATACCTCTTTCCAACCAAATTAAAGAATGGTGATGTGCTGTGTGCCAGGATGTGGGAGAGAGGCCAAGGGGGAGGCGTATAAATCCACGTAGGACGTGAGGCTGAGTGCTCTAACGGCTGCCCATCCTCCCAGTGGGCTGGCTGCCAGATGCCTGGCTCAAGCTTGCTCATCCAGCTGTGTGACAAGCAGGTGCTCTGAAGCTGGCTCTGCCACTACCCCGTGTGGGGATCCCGGTATTCTGATGGTGCTTAGCAAACCACCTCCCAAATGGCCTAAACTCTTGTAGCACGGGTCGTTCTTGTGCGTCTGTACTCTGACAGGGATAGGAAGTAGGGGCAGTGTGGCAGGGTCAGTGGGAGGGGCTATGTGTAAGTTTACTTCTCTGCTGTAGTAGATTTTCTCAGCGTATCTCTATGTACGACCTTTCTCCAGAGCTTCCCCAACCAGGGGGATTCCATTCCTCTTTCTTTGTTTGCTTAGGGTCCCAGGTAGCTCAGGCTAACTTTGATCTTGCTATGAATTGATCCTCTTGCCTCTACCTCCCAAATTCTGGGATTACCTAGGTCTTCTCATGCTAGGCAAACACACTACCAGTTGACCCACACCCCAGCCCTATTTTTTTTTTAAAGAGGACTATATGAAAGAATTAGCAAACATTTTAAATGGCCAGAGACACTTTGGGAAAATTATTTCACTCCTCTGTATTTCCTGTTTTCTTTTGTAGAATTCTGGTAAGCCTGGGCCTTTCTCCTAACTCGGCTAGTTTTTGTAGCTGCTGAACAGAGCCAGCAACGCTTTAAGACAATATGAGTTTATTATCTTAATGTTCTTCATTTCAGAAGTTCAACCTAGTGTTGGTTAAGTGGCAGCGCTTGTGGCTGGCTGCGCCCCTGGCGGCCATGCTGACGGAGGAGAGTGCTGGATGTATCGTGATGGAAAAGTCACAAGCCATGGTTACCTTTCTAGAGCTTTATTGGGAGAGAAAGGGAGAGAGAGAGAGAGAGAGAGAGAGAGACAGAGAGAGAGAGAGAGAGAGACAGAGAGAGACAGAGAGAGAGAGAGAGAGAGAGAGAGAGAAGAGAGGACATAGAGAGCATACCCGCTTTTTAGGCTGGGATGCCATTGCAGGCTGGTGACATAACTAAGGACACAATCCAGGACATAATCCTTACACCTAGGCCTTATGGAACTAAAGTCAAGGAGTCTGAAAGGCAGGCTCCTCAGGTTCCTTTGCCAGCTTCTGGAGGCGGCTCGAACACCTTGGCCTTGGTCCTTCCTCCCTATTCAAAACTATCAACAGTCCACAAATTCTCATTAAAAAAAAATCCCTGACCTTCAAAAATAAGGGTCCTTGGTAATGGGGACCTATTCTGGAACTCTCACTCTCTCTGTCCAGTGTTAAAACTTGGAACTAATTATTTTCCCACTGAGCCACAGTCCCAACCAAAAACTTCCCTCTTTTGAGATCATTATCTGGCTAACAGTTTAAGTTCCACAGGCATTTAGGGCCAGCTCTCCAGGTATGTGTGGAGGCCCACAGAGATTCCATAGTGAGGCCTTCTTCTTTCTTGACTCAAGGTCAGAGAGTTCCAGCTTGTTTGTACCCCACAAGGGTACACAACAGGGCAAGGCTGCACAACAGGGTGTTTTGGCCAAAGGCATGGTTACCAGGTGTCTTAAATACTTGAAGGTCTAATCATAGGATGTTTTGCCTTAAGGCATGGTTACCAGATGTCTTGAATACTAAGGAGGTATTTACACTTGTCTGTACTTTGTACATTGAACCGTGATGTCCTTAAAAGGGGGAGGTCTTTCTCCCCCTCTTACTTTGGATGTATAAAGGCTGTGAGTAATAAACTCAGGCATCTGTGGTATTGACCCAGAGCCCTCCCGAAGCTATCCTGCGCCTCTTTTCTTCATTTACATCTATATTTCGTATCTATTATTTCTCGATCTTCACTCCTTCATTCAAGGACCCTTTGACAGGTCGGGCGGGACCCCAACAGGTATGTGCTCCCAGGTTCCCCTCAGAGGGGTGCGGACACCGTTGGGAGGTCATTACTTGCCCTGCCTCAGCAGAGTTGCTGAGAAGATTAAAGGACATAGGATAGGTGCCATGTGCCCATGCAAGCCCTTTCCATGAGCCGTGGGGGCAGTCCAGGGCAGGGCTCCTCCCAGACTCAGGCTGCCTTGAGAAGGGCTCTGGACCTCACTTCTCTCCAGTGACGGAAGGTGATTTGCCGAAGGTCACATAGCAGCTCCAGGAGTGGCTACTCCCCAACTAGCTCCATGACTGTGGGGAAGCGGGGTACCCCACCTGGAGCACCCAGGGTGGGCATATGTGAGGCCACCTGTCTTCCTGGACAGATCCTGCAGCTCCTGAAAGGCAAGCTGGTGGTGGGCCACGACCTGAAGCATGACTTCAACGCGCTGAAGGAGGACATGAGCAAGTACACCGTCTATGACACCTCCACAGACAGGCTGCTCTGGCACGAGGCCAGGCTGGACCACTACGAGCGCGTGTCCCTGCGGGTGCTGAGTGAGCGCCTGCTACACAAGACCATCCAGGTGAGGAGCCTCCCCCTCCGCCATTACCCTCCTGTCTCTCTCTTCTCCCTCCGCCCCCTCAAATGAAGAGTAACCTGCTCTTCCCTTTCCTTCCTCCTCTCCTCCTCCAAGCAAGGAGTCCCCCTCCCTCCCCACTTTCTCCCTTAGTCTTCTCTCCTTCAGTGCTCCTGAAAGTGAGGCTCCTCCTCCTTGTCTTACCCCCTCCTCCTCCCAAGGCAGGTCAGTCCCACCCACCTAAGCTGGCTCCAAGTAAGGAGCCTCTGCAGCTAGCCTGATCCTCCAGGACTCTCCACCACGTCTTCAGGAGCTCTAGTGCAGACACGTGACCCCCAAGAGTCTTTCCTCCGCCCCTGAGAGGCTGGCTGCTTGTGTGTATGTGATGTGTCTTTAGCTTCAGGAGACCAGAGTCAAGGAAGGGAAGGCAGAAAGCCTCTTTGTGAGGTGATCCCGGAGCACCGGTAGGGAAGGAGAGGGGAAGCCCCGAGTACAGGCTTCTGGGTTTCAATCCTCTGCATCATGAGGCTTATGTCACTGCAGTCCCAAATGGTGGAAAGTCTGCACCTCCGATGGGCCCTAGTGGGACCTGAGAGCTGGGGTCCCTACGCGCCAGTTCCTGTCAGGAATAATCAGTGCTGCTCCAAGGTACTACCTCCTCAGTGTGTGGGGGTAGGACTCCCTGATGGTTATGATAAATGGCGCTGGTGGTGGCGCTGGTTGCCGGCGGAAAAGTCACGGGCCACGGCCATGACTACCAGAGTTACAAAGAGCTTTATTAGAAGGAAGGAGGGGATAGGAGGGAGGAGAGCCAGGCCTGGGGGGAGGGAGAGAGATGGCGGGAGCAGAGCAGAGAGCAGAGAGAGAGAGGGCGGGACTTTTGTAAGGCACAGATTGTGTGAACGCGTTGTCGCCAGCGGCGCACCCCCCCACCCCCCATGATGTAAGACACAAGACCCCAAGCTGCGCATGTGCCGGAGTGAGGGCAGGATCCTAACACTCACCCTCATCCAAGTGGGACGAGCTGTAGGTAGGGGGCTCATCTTAACAGCCAAACACTACCCAAGGGCCCTCCTGGTCAACAATTTTGTTTTGTTTTTTTGAGACAAGGTTTCTCTGTGTAGCCCTGGCTGTCCTAGAACTCTCTGTAGACCAGGCTAGCCTCAGACTCAGCGATCTTCCTACCTCTGCCTTGAGAGTGCTGGAATTAAAGGCATGCACCACCACTGCTCAGCTGGGTTTTTTGTTTTGTTTTGTTTTGTTTTTTTAACTTTTCAGAACTAGGCATCAGACCCAGGGCCTTGAACATAATAACGTGCTGAGCAAGCACTCTGCTGTGAGCTACATCGCCAGTCAGCCTTTATTTTCTTAAAGCAGGGTCTGGCTGTGTAGCCTATATTCACAATCCTGCCTCGGCCTTCTGAACTGGTATTGTAGGTATATGAGCAGCTTCGATAGCTCTTCATGGAGCATCTACTCTGTGTCTGATGCTGGAAGTGAGCATGACATGCCCCTGTCTGGGAGGAGCTTTTGGCTGAATGGGAGGCAGCCCAGGATAGACTGTCAGCATTGTTAGGTAGAAGGGAGGGCAGAGGGGTTGTAGCTCAGTTGGTAGAATGCTTTCATAGCATTCATGAAACCCACATCACCACAGACACCAAGCATGGCACACACCTGCAGTTCTAGCACTTGGGAGGTAGAACAGGAAGGGCAGAAGTTTAAGGTCATCCTCAGCTACGTAGTAAGTCGAGACTAACCTAGACTATAGGAGCAGGGGAGAGCAGTGTCCTGGGGTGGGGAGAATGGTGGTTTTGCAGGCTAGGAGGGCAAATCCCAGTATGGTTTGCAGGGCCAGAGTCACAGAGGTCTGGAAAGAGGAGATGGTTGGTTGGAGAGGGTATGTGAGCCAGGGCCAGTAATGTGTGGATGACTTGGCTGGGTGAGTGCTCATAATGTGGAACCCCCTTCCACACCTCTGGGAATTGTTTTGGAAGCAGGAGTGGGCCTGAATCTGCCTGGCTTCTGTTAGTCTCCTGACCCATGAAAATAGTCCTGGATTTTCTTGTACCCTGGGGGCGTGCTGTGATTTGGTGTGCCTGAGTCAGGAGCCTGACAAAGATCTCTGCACACCTGCCCTTCCCTGCCCTCTTGTCCTGGGGGCCTTGAACCTGGTCTGCAGGACCCTTAGGCTCTGCTCCTCAGCAGTGGCTATTCCAGGGACTCCCTTCACCCTCCTCACCAGCTCCCACCTGCACTGATGTCCTCAGAACCTGGCCTCCAGCTGCTGCCTGAGTGCAATGACCCTGCTGATCACCTCAACAGGAGCTGAGCCAGGGTTGTCAGGGTCAGAGGTGCTAATCCCTTCCCTCAAGGGCATGAGCCCCACAGGGAAAGTCCCTGGTGTACTCAGACCTTGGGCATGCTGGGAACTGATAATACAGTCATTCCTTGCAAGGCAGTTGTGCCCAGGTCATTTTACAGAAGAGGAAAGAGGCACAAGAAAAAAAGACTTGCCCGAGGCCATGGATCCTAGGAGGGAACTAGAGCTGGTACCCAGGGCAGAGCTGTCCACTTCTCCAGGCTGACTGGCAGAGGGTGCTCCAGCCACCTGCTGCTTCCGCCTCAGATAGCAAAGCAGTAGAGTTCCGAGACCATTCCTCAGTTTCCTCTCCCGACAAGCAAGGGTAGTGATAGGGCGAGTCTTTGGAGGCACCTAGGACCGTAGCACTCGGAATGTAGGAGACACCATGGCCACCTGCTTATCAACACAGAACGGGATGTTGCAGCCTGCCTGCAGGTGTCCCTAACGCCCAGTCTAGAGAGTAGAAAAGGAGCCCTTGGAAAGGCAGGCCACCCTAGCAGAGGGACATAAGGGAAAAGGGGAAACATATCTGAGATACCCCCCACCCTACCCCTCACATGCAGTTGCAGACAAGACCTCAGGCCAGACCTGGAAGGCGCAGGTGGTGAAAGATGCTGCGGGAGTTGGCCTGACTCTTGGATATAAGCCCCAACTCCATAACTTTCATTGCGTTTGAGTCTCAGTTTCACCTCCTGTAAAATTGGGGATGATCGGATCTAGTTCCTGGAGTTAGGGAGGTTCCATGGACCAAGTGGTTAGCACAGAGGTGGCAGGTGGCAGTCATTTCTTCTTGAATGGAAAGTGTAGAACCCAGCTCTCCCCCCATGCTCTGGCCCCCTCTTCTAAGAGCTCCCGGTTTAGTTGCTCACCCTCCTCATGTTTCCCGAGTCCTCGAAGCCTCTCAGGGAACGGAGGATGCAGAGTGCCAGGCACTGACATCCTCCTCTCCTACCCTGTGTAGGAAATGATGGAGTTTGCTGGTCTCCACTTGCTGGTGCCCTTTTGCTCTCTGAGCAGCCTTTCTTTCCCGCCCTTCCCTGGAGTTCCCAGCCTCCTCTTGTGTGCCACCCTATCCAGCTCCAGCCACCAGCTGATGCCTGCTCAAACCCGAGTCAGGGACCTCAGGGCCACTCTCACCAACTGACCCACTCCAGGCCTGGGGAGGCCAGGGTACCCCCACATGCAGCCCCCCTAACTCCTGCTCTCCCTGTGTCTGCAGAACAACCGTCAGGGCCACAGCTCCGTGGAAGATGCCAGGGCCACAATGGAGCTCTACAGAATCTCTCAGCGACTCAGAGCCAGAGCCCAACAAGGGCTGTCCCGCCTGGGGGCGTCATACTGAAGGTCATCCTTGTCCAGGGACCAGAGGCTTCCACTCCTTAAGGACAGTAGTTTTCCACAGATGAGACCCATTTCTAACGACAGCAGCCAACAGCAACAAGAAAAGCAAAACCAGAGACAACACTCCCCCATGCCCGCATTTTTCTAGCTTTTGGAAAAAAAAAAAAAAAGATCTTTAGTAATGAATGGCTCGTTATTTTGTCTAATTCCACTGGAAATTCTTGTCTTTTGTCTTCCTTGGTGATGGAGAATGAAGATTTATGCCCCCGAAGTTGGGCATGTGCCTCTCCCTCCTCTCCTCTCTCCGTCCTCCCTCCCTCTCTCTCTCCCTCTCTCTCCCTCCCCTCCCTCCTCCCCCACTTTCCCCAGGTCTATTTAGTACATTTAGAGAACTGTGGGCATGGCAGTAACAAGAAAACTTGCCTTTTGACTCTCCTTGAGCCCAGGCCCACCTTGCACCCGTGACTGTCCCGCCTCCGCCTCCTGAGTGCCAGCATTGTAGGTGGGTAGTACCACAACCAGCTTAGACTCCTAGAGACCCTTGCTGCTGTGTCCTTTCTTACACTCCCGGGGATCGAACCCAGGGTCTTATGTATGCTAAGCAAGTACCCTACCATTGAGCCACATCCCCAGCCCTCTCTCTCCCTCGCTCACCCCGCCAACCTTTTGCCATTAATTACTTTTTTTTTTAAATTTTAAACTTTATTATGAAAAAGTTGCACAAAAAAAAAAATCACACACCAAAATCAGATTCCAAGACTATACAACTCACCGACCATCTGTATAGTTAGAGTGGCCATTTGGAATGAAAGCTGTGGAGCATCACATGAGATTTTATACTTCACAATATGTGTTTATGTACTGTCCATCACCCAAACCAACCAAACAAAAAAGTCCACGGCAGAGTTGGGACTAGACAAACAATTAGCTTTGTGTCTTCCTTCACGGCACGTTTCTGCCAGGACTCAGTGCTTCCTCACTCTATGGGAGCTCCCTTTCTCTTCCTCTGTCTCTTTCCTTCGCTCCTTTCTTTCCCCCTTTTCTTTCTCCCCACTCTCTACCCCCCTCCCTTCCTTCTTTCCGTCCTTCGTGTGCATGCATGCCATGGCCCATGTGTGGGAGTCAGTTCTCCTACCACGTGGGTCCCAAGGATCAAGTTCAGGTCATGAAGCATAGTGACAAGCCTTTACCTGCTGATCCGTCTTGCCACACCCTCTCTCCCTACTTCCCTCCATTTTTTCAGTACTGAGGAGTGACCCCAGGGCTTTGTACATGCTAGGTAAGTACTTTAGCAGTGGGCTACATCCCCCCACCCCCTTTTTTTTCTTTTTTACCTTTTACTTGGAAAAGGATTCTCACTAAGTTGCCCAGGTTGGCCTTGAACTTGCAATCCCCATGCCTCACCCTAGCTACTAGTGGGATTATAGGCCTATGCCACTGGCCGTTCTTAGTTTCTTGAACCCTGTGCATCCAAGGAAGCCACCTTGAGTAACACGTGTTTTAGGGCCCCTCTGTTCCTGTTGAATTTACACGGAGGAGCATTGTTTCCTAGGCTTCCTGCTCAGGGGTCAACCCACCCCATCTTGAGCCTGCTTTGAGGCACAGGTGCGAGGAGTTTAGTGGAGCCACTGTCCCCCCCCTCTTTCT
>CABHPQ010145069.1:0-13266 GCA_902168405.1 Peromyscus aztecus
GTTTTGCTGAAGGACACCTTCAAGAAAAATGTATTTTTTTTCTACCTTCTTCCTTGATTGATGGTTTAGATAGAAAAGTCTATGCCCAAATAATTTCATTCTGGAAGATGTTGAGACGCTGTCCTCTGCAATCGTCTGATCTGAAATTAATTTTTTTTTAAAGATTTATTTTTATGTGTATGGGTGTTTTGCCTGCGTGTGTATCTGCAGATAGGTGTGCAGTTCCTGTGGAGGCCAGAAAAGGGTTATAGACAGTTGTAAACCACCATGTAGGTGCTGGGAAGGGGGTCCTCTGGAAGAACAAGCCAGTGGGCCGTCATTTCAGTCCTTTGAAATTATATTTTTCCCCCTTTCCTTTCAGATTATTTAGGGGTGCCCTTTTCTTGGTCACTGTGGACATTTCACAGAACCGCACCTTCTTGGTCTTCTGACTCCTTTCTTACTTTGCACCTTACTCTTCCTTACTACTGTAATCTGTGATTTTTCTGGTCTGTGGTTGCTCGGTAGGATACCCTTGACGTGGGTGCCAGATGGTGGGTGCATCATGAGTCCTTCCTCTTTGCTCCTGAGGGGGGCAGCGTTCAGGCGTGTGCAGCTCTTGTGTTTCCCAGGTTTCTTCTCAGCCTGGAGGCCCAACAGTTGAGTGTTGCTGACTCATTGCTATATTTTCTTTAGCTGTCCAGTGATCAGTCTCCAGGTGACTACCTGGCCAGCGATGGTCTCCGGTTGATGTACACGGAAGCATGCTGGGAGCTGTGTTTTCTTGAGTTCAGACACTGACTGGTCTGTGAATGTTGTCTGGTGAGCCCGCAATGCTTGGAGCTGTTGCGGCTGTCTTGTGTCAGGAAGGAGAAAGTAAAAAAGACGGGGAAAATGCTGTTCAAAACTGCCGGATGTGTGACATCAAACTGGCTCCGCGTATGTTCCTTTTCTGGGACTGTGCTAAAATCCTGTGACTTACGGAAGGAGGAGTTTAATTTGGTTTACCATTCCAGGAGAGTCCCTACCTCCAGGGAAGGCTTGGCATGGCAACACGAAGCTGGCTGATCACATTTCATCCACACACAGAAAGAAGTCAGGACAGGAAGTGCGGTGATGCTGTAACTCCCTCAAGGCCCGCCCCCAGTGGCACACTTCCTCCAGTAAGGCTCCACCTCCTAAAGGTTCCATAACTTCCCCCAAACAGCGCCGCCAACCGTGTGTTTAATATGACCCTCTGGGGACATTTCTCACGCAGCTTCTTCTCAGCTTTTTATTTCATCCTCTTTAGTTGCTCAGGCCCAAAGTGTGAACAGTTATCTCTAACTTTGCGCTCACATTTTCCATGCTGTGTATTAGAAGGTCTTGTAGACTCATCCTTTATTCTTTTAAATTACATGTAGTTTCTTCTTCTTCTTCTTCTTTTTTTTTTTTTTTTTTTTCCATTTCTGCTGCTACCAACCTGGTGCAAGGCACATTCTCTGCCTGCCTGGGCCACTTCAGTAGCACCTTGGGAGGGCACACACACACTCTCTGGCAGCTTTATTTGAGGATATTCCATTCCCAGTGTTCTCTCTCCTCATGGCGCCTTCTAACAGGCTGCACAGAGACACTAAATAGCACACAGAGGGCACGGCCAGGCGTGTGCTCGACTTCTCCTTCAGGTGAAGCTTGAGGGGAGAGATTGAAGGTCAGTTTAATCCTTAAGGCACATGGGAACTCTATCTGTCTGTATGTCTGTCTGTCTATCTATCTGTCATTCGTCTGCCTGTCTGTCTATCTATCTATCAGTCTATCTATCTATCATCTGTCTGTCTATCAATCATTCGTCTGCCTGTCTGTCTGTCTGTCTAATCTATCTGAGAAAGGATCTCGCTGTGTAGTCCTGGCTGTCCTAGAACCTGCTATGGAGACCAGGCTGGCCTTGAACTCATTTGCCCCCCCCAATGGTGTGTGCATCACTTGCCCAGCTGAAGTCATTGTCCTAAAGGACAGTCCATGAGCATAACCTCAGGATTCCCACTGAAGAGCCCTGTCCACTTCACCAGTGGGTCATCTGAGCAGTGCTGCCCAGGCCTGCGTGTTTCTGGGGAACAGCCTGCATGACCCAGGTTGACTGAATTGGAGAGCAGCGTCTCATGCTGGAAGGCAAGAGCCATGCTAACACTTCAGTCATGAAGAACCTCCTGACTTCCGGTCTGCCTGCCTTGGTGTTCCTGTCCCTCTCCTCAGCTTTGCAACAGCAGCTGCAATTGAGCCCTGCACATGGCCAGCGGGGTCATGGCACTGGCGCGTCTCGTCTGTCCATGCTAGAATCTTCTGACCGTGGCCTTAAGCATCACCTTCCCTGTGAGGTAGACTGCAGTTCCTGCTCGCTGTGGTTCTCTCCTGCTCTCTCTCTCTCTTTTTTTCTCAGCTTCTTATGCTCCAGCCACTTCCCTATGATTTATCGTCTCCTGCTCTTCGAGTGTGAGCTACTGGAAGTGTAGGGTTCTCCATGGCTTGAGCTCTTGCTGCCTCTCCATTGCCCGGGCAATGCCTGACGCCTAGCCGATGTTACATATGTGTTCTGTATGTGTGTGGTTTGAATAAGACAGGCCTGTGTTTTCCACATGTGCTGAATAAGACATGCCTGGGCCAGACCTGGTGGGCTGCCTCTGATGGCGTCAGTGTGTGCCTTTCTTGCCTGGGAAGTTCTAGTGTTCAGTGAGGAGGAAGGAAAGAGGCCTGGGCAAGGAATACACATATGCAGTCAACTTGACACAGACCTAGATATACGTTGGAAGAAGGAATCTTCCCTGAGGATTGCCTCCATCAGATTGGCCTGTGCCTCCAGTGGGCACATCTCTGGGACACTTTCTTGATTGCTGATGGGTGTGGAGGGACCCAGCCCACTGTGGGTGGTGTGCCATTCCTGAACAGGTGGGCCTGGACTCCATGAGAAAGGTAAGCTGGTCTGTGGTGGTGCACCCCTTTAATACCAGCACTTGGGAGGTAGAGGCAGGTGGGTCTCTGAGTTCAAGGCCAGCCTGGTCTACACAGCCAGTTCCAGGACATCTAGGACTACACGGAGAAACCTTGTCTCAAAAAACCAAAAACGGAAGGTAGACTTTTGACCCTGGGAGAGGCTTGGGGCACCGTGTTTCCTCCTTGGTTCTGCTTCAGTTCCCGCCGGCTGATTCCGGCACTGGTCTTCCTAAATGATGGACTGAAAAATGGAAGATAAATAAACCCTTGCCTCCCTGAGCTGCCTTTGGTCAGTGTTTTGTCAAAGTAATAGACACCAAACTAGGCCACATGCCTGTCTAGAACGGCCACCCTTGTTTCTCATACCCTCTTGGCTAGAACGTGGTCACACTGCCACAGCCAGTTAGAGAGGTAAAGCTGGGAAATGTAACGTTTGGGTAGAGAGCCACGTGTGTCGCAAAAACTCTGAGTGTCTTACCACAAAAGAAGGGAGAATGAATGGGGTGTTGGTATGTCTAATTTGGTGCTTAATAATTTAAATAAGTGAATACTCAGCCCCTCCTCTGTGTTGTGGCTTTAAAAACGTTCATATCTTCACAAAACTTCTTTAAGAGGTCCTTTATTTTCAGAGAGAGAGAGAGAGAGAGAGAGAGAGAGAGAGAATATGAGTGTGGGCGCCCACATGCTACAGTGCGCTGCGTGGCATGCATGTGGAGGTCTGAGAACAGCCTCAGGTGTCGGTCCTTGCTTCCTGCCTTGGGTGTTTGAGACAGGGTCTGTGTTGGCCCACTGCATACAGCAGGCTCACTAGCGCGTGGCCTTGGGGAGAAAGGATTCTCCTGTCTCTGCCTTCTCCCTCTCTCTCCATAGGAGCTCTGGGGGTTGCAGATGCTTATGCTATGTGTCCAGTTTTTAGATGGTTCTGGGGATTTGAACTCAGTTCCTCCAACATTTGGAGCAAGCACTTCTACCCACTGAGTAGTCCCTCAGCCTTTAGCATCTCCTTTTGATAAGAACTGTTTCATAAGTCGCTCATTAATGAGAAGACAGTGGTAGACCGTGGCCTTGACTTTGAGATACAATATAATACATTTGTTACACAATCTGAACTAGTGGCTCCCTCTTCCTTGAATGGTAGCCCAACATGTAAACATGCCTTGTTAAGATGGGGTGGAAACAGCTGGAATTTGAGGCAGCTGAGGGGCGCCTTGCTCCTTGGCAAGAACCTCAGCACAGAGGAGGATGCTCGGAAGACGATTCGTCATTGATTCATATGTCTTATCGGCCGGTTAATGAGATGCTTTTAGATAGCAACCGCATCTAGATGTCAGGGAGAAGGATATGAGCTGTTTTTAATCTGAAGAAAATGTGAGGAAATTTGAATAAAGTAAAAAAAAAAAATTGCTCTGAAATGATCTCCAACATTGTCAGGTTTTGGTACGTTTTGAAGTTCTCCACATGTGACTTACAAATCAAGGATGCTATTATTGAACTTTGTCCCTTGAGTGTGTGTGTGTGTGTGTGTGTGTGTGTGTATTTGTGTGAGGAAACTCAGTATCTTTTCTCTTCACTTTCCCTTGCACCCCCCACTGCCCCCACTTTCTGTCATCATTTCTGTCTCTCTCTTCCTGGTCTCCCCTCAGCAGCTTCCTTCCCCTTGTCGGAGGAGAGGAGGATTGTACTCGGTTCAGTAGTTGACTTTTCTTTCTGCGGTATTGGTACCGCTGTGTGAAAATCCACCCCAAAGCAGTGGCTGAAACAACAGTCATTTACTTTGTTCACAGATACAGGGTTTGTTTCAGCTCAGTCAGGCCTTCCTCTTTTAGATTCCCTCTGAGGCAGCCTGCGGGACAGAAGGCTGGGGGGAAGAGTCTCAGCTGGGACTCCTGAGCCTTCCTTCACAGGGTCTCTTTACAGGGTGGCCTCAGAAGAGCAGGACTCCCATGGAGGCACTTGGCCTCCAGGGTGGTGCCTCAGGAGACTGTGTAGCTAAGTGTGGCCTTTTCTGCTTTGCCTCAGAGGGGACCTCGCTTATGCCTCATTGTTCGTGACGAAGGGGAGGGAACATGGGTTCCTTTCCTTTCCAGGAACATCAGAGAATTTGCAGACCTTTTTTAAAACCACTGCCTGGCCTTTCCTCTGTTCCTTGTTCAAATGTGAGCAGTCAGTATTGGAGCCATCCAGTTCCTTTTGCCGGGCCACCTAACTTGGGGGACCCGTGGATTGGGAAAATACCATATGCCTATATGTGCCTTTGGTTTATTTAAAATTTTCCTCCATGATTTAAAATCCACTGAAGGCAGTTAAGGTGCCCTTCTGAAATCCCAGCACTCGGGAAGCTGAAGCCAGAGGCTTGTGAGTTTTGAGACCAGCCTAGGTTACATTTCAAGACACTGTGTTTAATTAGGGAAAAAAAAAGTCAGGCCTGGTGGCACATTGACAAGGCTAAGGTAGGAAGATGATAAATTTGAGGTCAGCCTGAAGTACACATTGAGGTCCTGTCTCAAGGAAATGATCCAACAAAATGAACACATTAGAGCAAAACCTAATGATTGGGCTGGTGATGGCTCAGTGGGTAAAAATCGTGATGATGGGGAGTTTGGTCCCCAGGACCCACAAGAACCTCTGATCTTCATGTGTGTGCTGTGTACACGCCCGTGCCGTACATGTATGTGTATACCTACAAAATGAAGTAAAAATAAATGAAAGAAAAGCATAGTTATAGATGTATTTATGGAGGTACCATGTAACACTTCACTGTATGTCTAATGGGTAGCGGTCAGCTCAAGCGAGCTGGCATATCCATCAGCTCAAACACATCATTTCTCTGTGTTGAGGTCATTCAAAGTCTATTAACTGTTTTCTCCACACTTTCTAATCCATGTAATTCTCTTCAGTACCTCCAGTTTCCGGTTGACATTGTCCTTGGCTCACATCTGTAGATCTTAATCTTCTTCCTGACCCGGAGACTTCTCTGCTCCTGACTGTTGTCTTTTAACTGGCCATCACCGGCCTCTCCGTCTGTCTGTCTCTCCCTCTCTCGTCCGTCCAGCGTCTCTTCAGGCCGTCTTACTGTCTTTCCTTCCTCTGCTGTCTGCCACTTTCGTGCGCCTTTCTAAAACCTGATGGCTGGCACTGCCGTCCTAACTGAAAGCTCCCCGATGCTCTTGGTGCAGATGCCTGAACACACATCCTAATTTTCATCGTGTGACTGGGTTCCGGCAGCACCAGATCTTCATTCTCACTGTTCCCCACTAGCGCACTTTTTTGGTGTCGCCACACCGGATTCCTCTCTGTGCTTTTGACTTCCTGTTTCTTCCGTTACCCATTGTCTCCACTCTGTATTGTGTATCTCTGTGTACTGAGTGTGTGTATGTGTTTGTGTGCAGTTTGTAATGCGTTCTTGTTTAAAAGTATTTCTCGGAAGGCAGCTAGGCTCACCCCTATGCCACCAAACACCCCACAAAACTATTTCTTTATATTGTGTGTCATGTCATTTCTTACTGTATAGGTGGGTGCTACTGAAGATTTCATAACATGCTAATATCTTCTGCAGATAGCAACATTATGGTAAATACAGTGAGACGCTTTCATTATTTGAAGTGATCCCGGTAATTAGACTGAGTGTGGGGCGGGACGTTTGAGCCGGTTAGAATTATTGCAAGTCAAAGATTTAATGCCCCACAGTTTGTTTCACTTTTAGGTAAGACACATACTCTTAACAACGTAGTGTGTGTGTGTGTGTGTGTGTGTGTGTGTGTGTGTGTGTGTGTGCGCGCGCGCGCGCGCGCACCTGTGTGATATTTTTTAGTTTTTACATGTGTTTTTTTGGACACACTGTGTAACCCAGATTGACTTCTCATACCATGGTTTTCCTGTTTCTCCTCTTCGGCATGTTGGGATCCAGTGGCACGCACCTCCATGCTGGCCTTGCCGCTTGCAGCTCATCTCTCAGACGGCATAGCTTTTTTTAACTCCTTGCTCTGCAGCCTTTGATTTTTTTTTTTTTAAAGCCAGGCACATGTAACTAATTTGTTGGCTTTCTTTGTTATTCTATTCTCTAAGATTCTTTGAGGCTCTCTATATAACTTTAATGGCTTTGAACATGTAAACACTAATTAACTTATGAAGGGGCTGACATTTTGCCACTGTTATTTATGATGCTTGTTAGTTTCACAGGCCTGTCCTCCTCCCTCCCTCCCTCCCTTCCTCCTCTCCTTCCTTGTATATACAACAACTTTATTGAGGTGTAATTCATGTACCATAAAAATCTACCCTTTAGAAGTATGTCATCCGGGGCTGGAGAGATGGCTCAGCCGTTAGAGCATCCCCCGCTCTTACAGAGGACCTGGGTTCAGGGTTCCCAGCACCCACATCATGTCTCAGCCACGTGTAACTCCAGTTCTGGTGGATCCAGCACCCTCTTCTCACCTCCCTGGGCACTGCATGTATGTGGTGCACATGCAGAGACAACACATACACCCGCAAAATAAATAAATCTTTTAAAAAGCACGGCATCCAAACGTTTTTGCACGTTTACAGTGTTCTGTAACATTGCCCCTGCCCTAAATTTGAAAACATTTAGAACATTTTTATCATCCCCCCAAAGAAATCCCTCACCTGTTAGCAATCATGTCTCCTACTAATTTCTATTGTGTCTCAATAGGTTGAGTCACAGGCTCTCTTCATATTCTCAGTATTCTTATTGACCAGTCAGTTGCAGAAATCCTTCTTAGATGCTGATTTGGATTGTATTAGTGAGTGTTTGCTAGAGCAACTAAACTATGAACTCAGTGTGTGTGAGTGTGTGTGTGTGTGTGTAGATAAGAGGAAGGCAGCCAGACATGAGAGTGTTTGGGAGTTCTTCAATTTTAAAGAATTGGCTCCATGGTTGGAGGGGCCTTGGTAGGTCTGAAGTCCGCAGACTAGACGGGCAGGCTGGAGACCCACAGAGGAGGTGTAATTTGGTCTGCTGGCCAAATATACCAGGAAATTTGGAAAGATCAGTGTTTTTCCATTCAAGTATTCATCTGATAGGACGTGGCTCACCCACAGTGTGGAGGCTGTTGGGTTTTGTTTGTTTGTCTGTTTTGAGATAAGCGTCCCCATATCTTTTCTAGGCTGGCCTTAAACTTGTGATACTCTTGACTCAGCCTTCTGAGTAACTGGAATTACTCACATGCACCACTGGCCTGGCTTGGAGTGCAGATTGTTCTTCTTAGTCCGCTAATTTAAATAGTAATCTCATATTAACATGTGCTCAACCACCTTGGCACCGTGCCTAGCCAACAACTGACACATAAAACCAGCCACCACACAGGTATTTGTTGAGAGGTTTAAAAGAGAAAAGTTGGAAGAATTGTCCCACAGAGGGTGCCTCTGTACTTTCACCCCTCCAGGGGGAAGCTTTAACCATTGACCAGTCTTGGACCTTCCTGAACCCTCAGCTTACCAGTCTGTTAGATGGTCTGAATTTGTTTTGCTTCCCAACTAATCAAGATAATCTGTCACAGTCACAATCAGAGGCCTCTGGGTGTGCCTAGTGACTTGTCTCCTAGGTGGTTGTAGATCCTATCAAACTGGCAAACCCTAGCCATGTTAGCTAGAGATACTTGGCTTCCAGGATCCCCCACACTGTCAAGGATTGCCTCTGACCTTCATTGGCTTGTCCTCAGCTTTCTTTCCTAGTTCTCACTGGGTGTTCCCAGATTTGGTTCCTAGACCTCCTTTCCACCTAAAACGTTGTCTTTGTGACAATCAATTAGAAGGATATTCTCAGTCATTCCCTGCTGTAGACCAGCTCAGGACTCCTGGTGTTATGTGCAAGTCAGCACAATCCAATTACGTCAGTATCCGCTCTGTCAGTGAAATAAAGTACTCCCACAGACCATCTCCCAGAAAACGACAATACTGAAAGGAATGTTAATTTACCAAGGCAGTCACCTTAGATTTCACCACGAACATTTACAAACCTTTCACTAAGTTTTTATCTTGGTGTTTGTGTGTTATACACACACACACACACACACACACACACACACACACACACACACAAATGCACAGGTGTCTGTGAGTATATGGAGGCCGGAAGCCAATATTGTCTTTTCTAGTTGCTCTCAACCTTATGTTTTGAGACAGGGTCTCTCACAGAACCCAAGGCTCACCAATTTAGCTAGGCTGGCTGGCCAGTGAGCTCCAGGACCCAGTCTGTCTCCACCTCCTCCGAACTGGGATTAGAGCCGCGTACCACAGTGCCCAGCTTCTTGTGTAGACTCCGGGGCTCTAAAACTCAAGCCCTCATGTTTCCATGGTAAGCGCTTTACCAAGTGAGCTGTCCCCAGGTCTGGATCCCCGCATAGCAAGCACGCTTGCTCTCCAGAGCCACTTCTCAGCCCTCACTGGTGTTTTCATTATTTGTTTATTTTTAATCTTAGGTGTATGGATCTTTTGCCTGCATTTGTATGCATGTGCTTGGTGCCTGAAGAGGGTGTTGGGTCTCCTGGGATCGGAGTTGTGAGCCATCATGTGTGTGCTGGGACGGGTCTTCTGGAAGAGCAGTCCTTGCTCTTAACCACCGAGCCGTCTCTCCAGGCCCCTTCTTTGTGTTTTGATCACCAGTCTGATTGTCCCCACAAGGAACAGCTGTCTTAGAAAGCAAATGTTTCTGCCTTCACACCTTTGAGGGCGAGCCGCTTCTATCGGAGTTCAGCATTTGCCTCTCTTTCCTTTTACGGGCTCTCCTCACGCGGTGAGTGAGTGCTCCTCACTCACATTGACTGGCGCGGGGAACCAGCCCAGCTGGGCCATTGCTTGCCTGTGACGGAGTTTGTATTACTTCTTTCCTTTCTCTCAGGGATAGATGTGTCAGTTGGAGATTGCAGGCTATATTTAGCTTACCAAACTTGGTGGAGGGAGGGGTGGAGCTCAGGCTCTTTTCTTGGGGGGCCCACCTTAGAAGTGTGAACTAGCAGGAGGCTATCAGACCATAGCAGATAATAACCATAATAACCGCCTGGCCAGGGTGGGGAGCCTTGCCCTCCCCTCTCCTCCACCCCTTCCCTCCCCAACCCCACCTCCCCTCCCCTCCCCTCTCCTCCTCCCCTGATCCCCTCCTTTCCCCTCCTCTCCTCTCCTCCCCTCCTCTCCTCCCCTCCCCTCCTCCCCTCCCTTCCTCCTCTGATCACCTCCTTTCCCCTCCCCTCTTCCCCTCCTCTTCCCTCTCCTTCCCTCCCCTGGTCCCCTCCCCTCTCCTGATCCCCTCCTCTCCCCTCCTCTCCCCTCCCCTCTCCTCCCCTCTCTCCCTGCCTTCCTTCCTTATTCTTACCTTCAAGTACTTTTGTAGAAATTCATGATTTGGGCCAGTGCAGTGACTTAGCATCTAAGGGCACTGGCTGTCACCCTGAGGACTTGAATTGAAGCTGCAGGACCCACATAGTGGAAGGAGAGAACTGACTCCTGAAATTTGCTCTCCGACCACCACACCTACGCCATGGCATGCACGTGCCCCCAGCCGCCAATAAGTAAATAAGTAAATGAAAAAATAAAACAACAACAACAAAACCCCCAACAAACTCAACTTTAGGTGCGGAGTGGGGTGTTTTCCCTTTCTAATTAATTGTTAAACTGTTTGGATAGTCTCTTTTGTGGTGGTCACTGTGGGGGCGGCGGGGGCAGGCATTGGAACGGAAACAAGGTTACCTCAGGTCATCCTCCGAGTGCATGTCGCTTGATGGAGTTACTTCATAGGAATAGAGGAGCCAGTTTAAAATACATCGTTTTTCTGGAGACATTGGGTTGCCTCTCAACATGGAAGGAAAGCTTCACAAAGGCATTGAAGGTCTCAAAAAGCTCAGCTCTCTTGCAGTTACTCTGGGCTGCTTAATGTGCTTCAGAAGCCGCTACATGGAAATGTAGGGCATTGTTGATATTCAGGATTCACTTTATTGAGTAGAGCATTAGCAGGACACTGAATGGTTTTAAAGTTAGTGCCATCACTGGCAGGGTTTACCTAAGCAACAGTTGGTTATTGAGTCCTTGGAGTAAGGGGATTCATCCGTGATGGTAAATGGCTGTCCCGGGAGTGTCGGCTTCATCAGGTGGGCAAGTGGAGATAGAATGAAAAGTCAGGTTATTGGGCAATTGGAGATAGAATGAAAAGTCAGGTTATTGTTGAGCGTGGTGGGCAGCGGTTAGTTTGGGTAGGGCTGTCTGTCCATGGGGCCTTTTAAGTGGTGAGATCGCCTTTTCAGTGGTCTGGGTGGAGGGAGGGGGCCTGTGGCACGGGCAGGTTCTCTGGGGATTTGTTCTAACTGGAAAGCTGGTGTGGCTAGAGTGGGGGGAAAAGAGAGCTCATGTATTTCCTCAGTATGCGAAACATGAAGCCCACAGGGTGCTAAGGATGGATTTGAGCCAGAGAGGACCCTGGCAGGGCCTGAAGTAGCAGTAGACAGGGAGAGAAAATGGCCAGGTTTGGGGAAGATGCTAATATAGTAGCAGGGCGAAGAGAACTGTTGATGGGTTGCTGGTGGGAGTGTGTGGAAAAGAAAGGGGGTGTGTCTGGGGTACGTGGCCTTAGCAGTTTGAGGAACCGTGGCAGTGTTTGTGAAGGTACCACACTAGGGAGAGGCAAAGATCTGAGTATAGTAAGAGTTGTGTTTGGGATCCTTTAGATGAGTCCACATGGATAATGCGTTTGCGAGGCTGGTGGTTAGAAGAGAGGGAGGCCTGGGTCCCAGAGACCAGCTCTGTACTGGCATAGCCAGATTGGAATCAGGCATAGCCAGATTTGAATGTAAGCCCTCTGGGGAGCTGGCCACGGAGGTAATGTTCAGTGGGCAGGCGGTCGGGGACTGACCTTGGGTTGTCCTGTCGATCAGAGTTGGAGAAGAAGCCGAGGAAGGGGGCCTGGGAGCAGAGGAAAAGCAGGAGGATTTCTTCTGGTTTGTCGTGCTACACGGCTGATCCCAGCATTCCCGAGGCTGAGGCAGCGGGATGGACTGCAAAGCCAGCACGGTCTACATAGCAAGACCCTTGTCTCATAAAACAGGCAAAATAAAGCTAGGACAGCGTGTGGCATTTTGTAGTCCGAGTGAAGAAAGCGTTTTGAAATATGTGAAGAAAGTGTTTTGAAATACGGGAGAGAGACATGCTGCCTTTGAGTCCACCGAAGATTTGGGCTGCATTCTGACCTCTGAGTTTCATGAGCTGTGGAGAACATTGACAGCATCAACTCCGGGGGAGTCCAGGTGGGCTGGGTGAAGGAGAGAATGAAGTACTGAACAAAGACCACTGTTTGGAGGGCTTTTATCATAAAAGGAGACAAAATGTGGAAGTAGCTGAGGCGCTTCCCCCTGCTCCTTCAGGCAGAGGGGATGTTTATAAGATGTGGGCATGCTAATGGGGTGAGCCCTCCTTCAGAAGGGAGAAAGGAACGAATTTTGTCACCTTAAAACTGCCATTCTCAGTCTTAAACAGGAGCTGGGAGATGTTTGTGTTGGCTTGGGAGTTTTCACTCCCCTGTCTTCTTCAGGGAGCCTTTGCGATTTTCTTCTCTATCTCCTTTTGGCTTGCTTAGTCTCATTGTGTATCATGATAGATTTTTATCTTTCACATTTCTGGTAAATGGTGATTATTAGGAAGTTGAACCAATTGTGTGTGGAAAATGCCAAAGACATTTAGCAGGGAATGTGTTTCCCAAGGGCTATTGTTTCCCACAGAAAGGAAACCGCTGGCTTCTAGCATGGGTGAGGATAAAGTTATTTTGTGAACACAGTATTTTTTTTTCTCTTTTAACTGACTAGCATTTTTCATGCTGTGATCAAAAGAAATTACTTTCTGAAAGCAACAGTTTAATGGGACATGGAGACTTTGATTGTAAGTAGGGATTTATTGAAGCCCTTAGAAGAACTCAGTTTCTTTCCACACCATTTTACATTCTCGATGTGGTTTGCATCATTAGCCTGAGAAGGAAGCTAGCTTAAGGAAGTTAGAAGTATGTATTTAGTTTTTAATAACTTTCAAACATAATAGAGTTTTAATTAACTGTAAGGGAGAAAATGAGCAATGTAGGAGGCTTCATTCCGAAGGGAAAGGGGAGAAATGCATATTTGTGTATATGTAGCTATTACTTACACCGTGACTTTTACGTCGCTGTGACCACAATCGGTGACAGAAACCTTTACTTCTGACTCACAGTTTCAGAGGATTGCAGTCCATCATGGTGGGGAAGGCGGGGAGGAACAGCTCAGTTGATGGTGTTGGAGCCTGTGGCCAGGGGCTGACTGGATCACTGTGGACCAGGAATCAGAGAGCTTGACACAG
>CABHPQ010145070.1:0-49859 GCA_902168405.1 Peromyscus aztecus
TTCCGATGTTGACTTTGGTCCTGGCTACAAGGTCTCCACTGTTACCCAAATCGCTACAATGCATACAAATTGGTGAATTTTATTTTATCTACTATACTCACCCCAAAGTGGAGAAGTAGCCCAAATAATTTCTTTATATAGTTAGATCTGAAGTCTTGTTTCATTTTCATTTATTTTCTTTTGAGCTTTTTTTCCCTTTTTAAAATTTTATAGATAAGTACTTTACATAATATCATCCCTCCCTTTTTTTCACCTTAATTCCTTTATGGCTTCTCTGACTCTCTCTCAAATTATAGACTTTTACTATTTTTATTGCACACACACACACTGCATGTACATAAACGTAAATACAACCTGTTGAATCCATTTAGTGTTGTTTATGTGTCTATGAGTTTAGAGCTGACACTGGGAACTGGATAATCTATCAGGTTTATCCAATGGAGAAGACTCATCCCTGGAGAATACAGATTTTCCTCTCTCAGCAGCCTTTAATTGCTCATAGCTCTTTACCTAGTGATAGGGTCTTGTGACATTTCCCCCCATCACATTGACATGGCAACTGGTAGTGCCATTGTGCACGTTTTACTGCATTTAAAACTTTCAAGTTCCAAAGCCTTTAGTATTTTCTTGCAATATTGTAGGTTCATCTGACCCTAAGTGTTCAGAGAAAATGACTGAGTAGGATAATTTACTGAAGATTAAAGCTTAAAAAATAAACCAAATTTCCATGAATTGGCAAAAGAGGAAAGTATGAGAACACATAAACCTGTCTGAAGCAAATAGCAAAATTCAAAAATCTTCAGCTGAACTCTGAACGCATTGATGCAAAGCTGTAATTAGATGAAATAATTTAGGATCTCTCGGGACTAAATAATAGAGATATAATGGGCCTCTCTTTCACCTCTGCCTCCAACCTCCCCTTTATGCTAATGATGCTCCTTGTTGTGTTGTGTTTGTTTGTTTTGTTACTGAGAAATAAAGCTATGACCTGTGCAGGGTAGGCAAACACTGTACCCCAGCTCTTAGCTTTCTTTGGTTTTTCTCTTGAGGCAAGTCTCTCTCTGTTTCCAGACTGGCTCTTTATCTCCATCTGTCCAGGCATCTTTATGCTCGAGACCCTTCTACCTCAGTCACCTGACAAGCTAAGCGTACAGGCGTGGGTACCAGATCCATCTGGTACTTTTCTATTTAGAACAATCTGATATTTATGTAACCAGGAGAATCTTAGACTATTTTAAAATGTCTATATACTTTAAAATGGAAACTTCATTGATCCATCTTACAGAGAAACATTTACAAAACGGAAGGATGATATTTAAAGCCCTTTTAGAAACTCAAATCTGGAAAGAATGCAATGTTGGTCAGTGGAGAAATAGCCCATCACATTTTATAGTAGTAAAGAGTCATTTAAACATATTTGGTGAATGTTTCCAAAGCACTTTTTAAAAAAGATTTCTTTCTTTCTTCCATGTATATATGAGTGCTCTATCTACATGTACACCTTTACACCAGAGGGCATCAGATCCCACTATAGATGGTTGTGAGCCACCATGTGGTTGCTGGGAATTGAACTCGAGATCTCTGGAAGAGCAGTCAGTGTTCTTAACCTTTGAGCCAGCTCTCCAGCCCCCATAGCATTGTCTTATATTTATCAATTCACTAATAAAAATGTTTACAGATTTCCTTAGGTGTCAGAGCACAGTCCAAGAATGGAGTTGTGTGAGAATTCTGAGTGCTTATGAGAAAACTATAAGAAAAGAAGAGTCTTGTGACCTCAGTCTCTTCAAAACACAGAATTGTTCTTGGAAAGTATTTTCATGCTCCTCCAAGGTGTAGCAGACAGGAGTTTACTTCAGCTGTTGTTATTCATGTGCCTCTATGGAAAAGATATTTTTTGCTACACTCAGCTTGTCATTGTGATTGTATACAGCTTGAACTCATGAGAACTTTGCTCAGGTCACCTTTCTTAACCCTCAGGTTAAGATTGTCTGATGCTCTGAATAATGTTGGCTATTGCATGAGAATTTAGTCCACCCCATCTCCATTTTAGACCCTGCTCTCCCAGGTACCAACCAGAATGACAACACATACACACACTCGCACGCGCACACATACACACACACACACACACACACACACACACACACACACACACGCATATATCTGTGTGGGTATGTGGGAGTGTGTGTATCAATCATTCTATCTATCTATCTATCTATCTATCTATCTATCTATCTATCTATCTATCTGTATCTATGTGTGTGTGTGTGTGTGTGTGCGTGTGCGTGTGCGTGTGTGTGTGTGTGTGTGTGTGTGTGTGTGTGTGTATGGGTGTGTGTGTGTGTGTATGGGTGTTTGGCCTGCACATATGTCGGTGTATGACATGTATCCAGTGCCTTCGAAGGCCAGAGGAGGGCAATGTACTCCAAGGGACTGGAGTTACAGAAGTTGTGAACCATCATGTGGGAGCTGGGAACCGAACCTCAGCCCTCTGTAAGAGCTACAAGTGCTCTTAACTACTGAGTTGTCCCATTAGTCCATTCAGGAACTCTTATAGTTATTAAGTCTGATGAATAAAAATAATATTATTTTAATATATCTCAAAATTTAATTTTAGCCTTAGAAACTAAATTAAGAAAATCAAAGTTTTGTTTCTAAGGGAATAAAATATTTCTTAAAAAAATACATGCTGTCACTACTTAGGAAAAGAAGGCAAAATATCCAAGATATCCAAGCTGGGGAAAGGATTTGGCTCATAAATAAAGAAACACAGACATACAACAGAAAAGCAGACATTGGGTGGGATTGGGATAGAGCCTAGCAGCTAAAAACTCAGCACACTTATTATATACAGCTAAATGAGGAGGTGAGCTAATCTCCATAGTGGGTCTCTGTAGGGGAACAGACTCAGGCTGCAGTCATCTGGGAAGAGGAAGCTGCCATGATACTCTCTGCATATACTGTCAACAACTATACTCAACTAGGGAAAAGCCTTACCATTCCCAGGGGTCTGACGTGTTGGCATCCTTCACATGGCCATGCCCATGTCAACAATACACATTCACTCAGGATTTTATTCATTCCCCACACTCATTAGATGCTATTTATTGACCTTCATCAAGACAAGTCTGACTTCTATCGACTGGCTAGCTCATTAAAATGAATATTAGCTTAATTAGTTTGATTGTTGGGAATGGTTCCAGAAGGATAAGTCTATTTGAATATGGGATCTGAGAATGGTAGATCCTTTGGACATTTTTTTTTTTACTAGTCTTACCCCAGTACCCCAGTAAGTAAAGCTAATGTTCTATGATGGTCTCTAGTCAATGTGACAGGGCAAGACTGGCAATCTACCTGGTCATGGTTAATATGGACTCATTTCCATATTATCACAGAATGCCACAACAGTGGCACTTTGGCTGCTCATAGGATAACAATATTTCTAGAACATCATGATGTTGTAGGTCAAACTTACAAACTTGAAGAATTTCACGGGGAAAAAAAAGAGATAGAAGACGATAAAGAGAGAATAATGAATACCATCTATGATTTACTGAACACTTACTCTTAACTCAAGGGATTTTATGGATACGGGGTTGTTACAGTGAATATGATTTCATTACGAATTAAATGACTGTGACACAGGGAAGCTAAGATTTGCCCAGTATGATGGTTTGGATGTCTCCTCCAAAATTATGCTGAAACTTGGGTGTCATTGTGATGGTATGAAGTGGGACCTTTAAGATAAAAGGATGTCTTTAGCCTGACTCTCCATGTAGCATGAAAGATCATGCTGGATGCTGGTTCCAGGCTCTTAGATTTCTCAGCCTCCTGAACTGCATACCAAATGAACTTCTATGATTTATAATTTATCCAGGCTGTGGAATTCCATTCTAGCAACAGAATATAGACTAAGACACCTAGGAATGCTTAGCTAGGCACAAACCAGAAATTTAAACCCACCCAGCCCTTGAGCCCGTGTTAATAATGAAACAAACTGTAGAAGAATGATCCATAAAACAAAGGGAAAGTCTGTGGAGAAGGCAGCTGGCTGGAGAGTCATTCCTATGTCACACTCAACCATTTCCTGAAAGAAATGAGACCAGGAGAACGTTCCGATTATTAGCAAGAAGATTTAACTTGAGAGACTACAAGCACATTATTTTTATATTGCTTTTCTGTTCCAGGACATGGCATTGATGACTGCTCAGTGTTGTGAAATTTCTTTCAGATTCACAATTAGACAAGTCTGTCCACAACAGAGTTAAAAGCGATCTGGGGGAAGGGGGTAAACAATAACTTTAATGTCAGAGGTCTGAATTCATGCTCAGCAGGTGAGAGCCTTTGCTGCTCAAGCTGGGTTCTTAGCACCCATGTCCAGTGGCTCACAGCTGCCTGTAGCTCCAGTTCCCAGGAGTCTGACATCCTCTTCTGGCCTCTGCAAGTACCCACGCGCGCACACACACACACACACACACACACACACACACACAAAATGAAAATGAATCTCAAAAAGGTTATTTATCTTCTGATTTTTAAAAATATGAAAACATACACATACACATATAAACTTACAAAAAGATGAGCTGTTTCTTGAATCCTTGGATTGTTTTCATATTGATGATAAGTTATTGTATAATAATGTCAAATAAAATTATTTTGAGAGTTTAGGTCACCAAAAAACTTATTTAAAAAAAAAAACAAAACAATACAGAAATAAAGACAAAGAGAAAGCACTGTCTCCCAACACTTTCAATAATTAGAACAAGTTTCAGTAAAGAATTCTAAGTGTACGAGGCTAGTTAGTTAGGTTAGATGTAGCTGTGCAGGGAGAAAAGAGAGACCGCAAGTCTAATGAGGGCTGAGTAACACGGTCAGCCGGACCCCTGGAGTGGACTGTGTCCTGCTTCACACAGGCCACAGCAAGGGAATGGGCTAGCTGACCCATGGTGTCTCCTGCGGCTTCCATACTGAGCTGTTTTCTTCTGCCCTGGGCCAAATGGCTGCCTGCCTCCTTTTGGAGCTGTGTTGTCCTGGGCTCCCCATGAATTAGGCTCGTCAAACTAAATCTGGATACAGCTAATTCTCTTTCTCAGACAGTTTTCTCAATTCAGGTCTAGACCAGTTTAACTCATTTTCTGCAGCATTTTTTTCCAGATTTTTTCAAATCTGGAAAAAGTCCAGGGCATTCTTTCCATCACAGTAAACAACACCCAGAACCACAGGTCAGTTATGGATGTTATAAGGTTTGAATGAATCGTGAACTTAAAGAATTAGAATGGTTGCTTGCTTTCTGGGAAAATAGCAATTGGAAACAAATCTCGTTTAATATACCACAAAGATTATTTTGTGCGGGAACACAGCATTCTCTACACTGAGTTTGTTCCTGGCAAAGGAATAGATCATGTAGCTGGCGTGGTCCTTGAGCCCATCTGGAGGGAGTGGTAGCTAAAATGTATGTGTTGGAGTCTGCGTCTCCAAGGTTTCATGTTTTCTTTTCAAACATCCTATTTCTTTAAGGGGAACAAATGTTTTCCCCACAAAGGCTGCCTCAGGCCTCCCTCTTGGCTGCTCAGATTTCTGCCTGCCTTTTGGTTACCGTGTGGCTGGTGATTTCTCAGGGTCCCCAAGGAGGCCTCATGCTAGCTGTTAGGACTGAACAAACAATCCTGGCTGAAACCAGAACAGAATCAGCACCCTGCTTCCACCATCTCGCTCTGTTTCAGCTTTCCCTGCCAACACAGATACAATATTGAACACCGAGATTCTGGCAAGCTCAGCAGTCCAGCAGACTTGCAGTAATGGCTGCTGCCTGTATCTTGAGGTACCAGACCTTACACCAGGCAACTGACAGAAATCATATTGCATTCAGTTCTTGCAACAATGCATGAGCTGAGTGTCACCATTTAAGTTTTAGATCCACTGAAGTAGATGTGTAGAGACTCAGAAGACGAAAGGATTACCATGCCAGAAGTCCTAAGAATTCTTAAGTACCTGAGACTTTTTACAGTTACTGTGACCTTGTCTCCCCTCCCTCTCAGCCTCTAATCTACATTCTCTTTTCCTACAAATTTCTGTTCTTGTCCTAACATGTTCAATTTGATTGTCTACTTGATCTGGACCATGTCTTTCATTCAGAGGAAACAAGGGACTATGGTGCCTTTGCTACTTCTGTCAGAATCTGGGCCATACCCAAGGGGCAGGATGTAGACACATTCCTGAAAGAACTCAGCTCATCTTTCTGGCCCCCTTTCTCAATACTCTACACATGCACCCATAGTTCTAGCCACATGGACCACTTTCTCACCTCTACTGCAGCATCCCCGCCATGCTGGATGCTCTGTCATGTGATCCTCTACTCATTTTCTCTCATTCTTCCAGCTTCAGTCTTCTGTCTCAGCATCTTGCAGCATTCTTTGAATATTCTAGCTAAAGTAGGCTGCTATTCTGTGATATCAGATTGCTACGTGTCACATGGTGTCTATGGGTCAAGTTTCTCCACATCTGCCTGTTTATGTATCATCTGTGGGTGCTATTATTTTAAGAAGGCCAAGCTGAGTAATTGCAAACACAGTTCCAAACATTTTTCTTGAAAGGGTCAGACAGTAAATATCTTAGGCCAGATAGTCTATGATACGAACATGAGAGAGAGAGAGAGAGAGAGAGAGAGAGAGAGAGAGAGAGAGTCTGGGAGTCTGGCCTGGACTTTTGAAACCTCAAAGCCTGTGACATACCTTCTCTAACAAAGTCACACCTACTTCAGCAAGGCCACCTTTACTCCAACAAGGTCACACCTCCTAATCCTTCCCAAGCAATTCCACTAACTGGGGAAACGAGCACAAACATAAAAGCTTATGGGTGCCATTCTCATTCAAATTACTGCATTGTGCTAGTAGATTTCTCTGTGAAGCCATCTGTGAAAACAATAAGATGAAATGCACTTTAATACATGTCTTTGAAAACAACACCACTCAAAAAGTGTGCATTCACTTTTCCTCTTTGCTTTCTGCCTTTGAGTCCTTGTCCTTGGTATGATAGTGAGCTCCATGCTGGCCTCACCCCACACCCCTTCTCTGTGTGGAACATCTATCCAGGTGCCTGCTTAAAAGATATTTGATAATTGGTGCTTCTGGGTACTCACATGTTGGGAGAGACTCTGTGGTGGGTTGGTTCAGATATGCTCAGCTTGCATATTGTTAAACGTTATTCCTGTAGTCCCTAAAGAAATAAAGAGACCTATTATTTCTGGGAGGATTTTTGTAGAGTATTAGACCATGGAAGCATTAAAAATAATTCTATTTTGTTCTATATGCAGCTTTATAAAGAGAAAACATTTAGCCTTCTTTCCCATTCCCTAGTTAACTAAAAATGACTTACCTTTTATACTCTTCATTCTTCATTAAAATGACCAGTGTGGGAGCTTCTTTAAAAGCTATAACAATATTCAAAACACTCACAAACATTTGTAAATTAATAGTGAACACTGTTCCATTTCCCTCTCTACTACTCACCTAGGAAGCATTTTAACAAACATGTAAAGGGTAATGGTTCCTATCCTGGGAACCTTCCATGATTTGCCTTTATGTCTTGACTGAGCACCTTCCTTACAGATATATCCTCTGATGTCATATCTGGGTCTATTATTTTTTTTAATTAGGGTATATTTAAAATGTATTCTTTGTACTCGTTTATTAAACAAATATTTATCAAAGCCAGATTATGTGTCAAATCTGAGAGCACACACTGGGTAGGAAGGATCTCACTTTGTTCCTACTTTTCGTAGAGCTTGTATGTCAGTAGGTCACTTTAAATTATAATCCTGGTATTTGTACAAACATACAAGTGCTATATTGCCAGGTTTATTTCATGTTTAATCCAATGGCATGCAGTAAATCAATGTCCAATACATGCTAATTATAGCTTGGGACCTTAATTTTGTTTTCACTACCACAACCATTTCACATTCTTTAGTGGCATCCAAATTTTTCAAGGGAAATTCCCAGAGAACCTCATGATATAGCTCCTAAGTATTGTTCACTGGGACCAGGCTGCTGTTCTGAGAATCTTGTGTGACTTTTATTTGCCTTATGATTTTGGTCAAAGCTCCTCACTTGTCATTATTTCAGTCACCCTCTGAAATGGTGCAATAAGAGAGCCAGATCACAGGCTTGCAGTAGGTACAGAGCAGAAATCCGCAAAGTGCTTGAGATAGTACATGATCAGAGGGAAATGTTTTATTTCAGGAATTATCGATTTTTTTCTTCTCCAGGCATTGAAATCTTTTTCTTCCTGCAGATAGAGCCCTTATGATTCTGTTAGTTTTCTTTCCTTGGGTCTCCAGAGAAACTTTCATGGCTGATGCCTTCACCTCCCAGTCTTCAGCCTCCTGTGGATTTCAAGAGCTCTTTAAAACATTGCAATAAAATTGGTGTTTTCTTAAGTGAGCCAGCGTCTGCATCAGTCGCTATAATCAAAGGATCCTGAAATAGATACAGTCAGTACAAAGATTCATTGTGGTCCTTGTTTATGTGGTGAGTAGCAGTTCGTGGGGCAAGTGGCAGCTTTGCCTAAATGTCTTAAGTTTAGAGAGGGGCTAGGAGTTTGAGATTCACAGCTGATATTCTTCAATGCTCTCCCAGTACTGGTAACTCCTTACACTCTTAAGAAGGTTTTTAATCTTTGATTCTTACTATGCCATACCATAAACTACACTTGTGACCATGTGGAAACACACTGAAAAGTTTGAGGTTTATATCAAGATTTTGAAGACATCTGTAATTGTAAGATGGACTCTGTGTTTGGTTCCATTTGTCATGCAGCCCCTGGGGACCCACTGATAGCAGCTGTACATAGAGATAGCTAGTTGGTTATACTCTCAGGAGGCTGCCTGGGTCACTGTAACTGATGCAGTGGTGAGGTGTCCTTTCTTCCTCACCTTCCTGGGAGAATTTTCTTCAAAGTTAAATTTACTTTTGGGTTAATAATCAAATATAGAACAATGAAAGGCTATGTGTGAAGGAGAAATTAAGTTTCATTGGTGAATTCTACATCTTGGGGCAAACTGTAGGAGGGATGATGGTGGGCTCACTGATTCTCTAAGGAGAATATTATCAGGAATGGGGAGAAGACCATTGTGTAGGTTTCTTCTGCAGAAAACAGCTGCCCAGACTGAAGAAAACATGAGGTGATGGCCCTACTCCCTATTTACATTGCTTATTTGCCACTAAAGACAATGTGTTGACATGTCTGGGGGCTAAGTAGGGGATGATTGTTTTGCAAATGTTCTGCTGTGGAATATAGAGGAGTTTATAAAGAAAAGGAAACCCGAAATGACTTACCAATAACTAAGCTCCACCATCTCTAATGCTCTGAATGGCTACACTGAATCTCAGACAACTCAAATGCCCTCCCCTAGTAAGTACATACGTATATGCACACATATGCGTACACAGACACAGAAGTCTATGCATCAATCTATTGAGTGATTGTAAACTGTGGCTTATTGTCATGCAAACAGTGAATTATGTATTTTTCTCAATATCTTATATTCTTTTACAATAAAAATTGGTGTCATAAGTCATATATACATCTGTGGCAGGTGCGGGAGACAGAAGAGCATTCAGATATTCATTGATGTTTATCATTTTTCTGTGTGGTATAATGTTTGGATTATTTTTGTAATTTTCTCTTGTATCATTTTCAACTGTTTTAATCATCAGCAATTTATTTTAAGGCAGAAAAGTTATGGCACAAGAGAACAGAAATATATTTGTAGCTTCTAAAATGTGTAAAGAACATTGGATTGCCAGGGGTCCAGAATCCTGGCCTTGGGTAAGGGGCAAAGAAACTGGTGTATGGTAAAAAAAAAAAAAAAAGAAAGAGTATGGGGTGCCAAAGAACATGATGGGCCTTCTGTAAGGATTTGGCATTTGCAGCTAGAAGTCAAGCCAAAAAGAGGTGGCCTGAGGTGTGAGTGGATTGAGTTGGGACTGGACAGAAGGCAAATCAGGTGTTAAATGAGGAAAGAATAAGAGATTTGAATTCTGGGCATTGCACGGGGTCAAGGTCGTAGACAGAGCTTTACTCTTGATACAACTCCAGATGTGTAGAGGTGAGGGCAGAAAAACCACTTAGTGTTCTCTTTTATAACTTCCCCTGAACAGAATGATGGACAAGTCATGCTGGGGGCAGAGTAGAAAATAAGAGAACAATATAATGGGTGTACAGCCCAGACAAACAGTACATCTGTAAGGATACATCAAATAACACTTTTGAAAACTTGGGGAATCTAGTTTTTAGTGATGTGTATGAGCCCCAGTAAACAGTAATGTCACTTTCATTGACATCAGCCCATAGATGGGTAAAAAGCTTGCTGGCTGAATGGATTCTGCTTTCTGAACTTGATTTCCACGACTGTCACATCTACCATGGGCTATAGACAAAGTATAGTACTATGTCTTTGCATAAAATTATGCTTAATCATGTTCAGATGGTATAGAGCTATAAAAGGCCCGGAATGTAACTGGGAATAGAGATAATTCTACAAAGTCAATGCTATATTTTATTTTATACTCACCAAATAAAATAATAAAATAAAGCGAAAGTCACAAGGAAAACTAGAATTGAAATAGTTGTCTGGGTGCTCAGATTTCCACTGGTCCCAAGTCCTTGGTGCTTGGTTCTACTTCGTGACATATTAGAAAGAGAGACAATTTTGATGGCCCTGTGATACTTCGCGGGGATGACTCAGTAGCTATTTCTCTCCTGGGGTGGGGGTCAGGTTAGTAGATTTCCCATCACACCTTACTGTGTGTGAACGTGAATGAGAACTGTCTTTGAAACTGCTGATGGTACTGGTCTATCCCTGTGCATCTATGTAAGTTGCACAGAACTCATTGGAGCTCATCTGGCACTGATCCTCTTTGCATAATGGCAGTTTCTTGACTGTTCTCCATGTTTTCCCTCAGACCCTCCCATCCATCTCAGTGAGTCCTGGTCTCATATTTGACTGAGTTATGCAAGGGAAAGGTGGTCCAAATCTTTGTTGGCATCCTACTCCTCTTCTTTGTACTTATCTAAGTTGTAATTATCCACTTATTTGTGTGGCCTCTTTATTAATATGTGACTACCACACCAGATTATAGGTTCCACAGCAAATAATGATGTCTGCTCAATCACCATTCTATACCCAGTACTTAGCACAATACCACGTACTTTGTAGAAACTCAATAAATACTTGTTGAATAAATGAAAGGTCTATGAGAGCAAAAAGCTAATTATGCCTTCAGTATGCTGTGGTGTGGAAAAGGAAGCTTTATTTGGAGGCTTCCTCCCTCCCTCCAGGGTCTATGGGGAGATTACCACTCAGAGCATGTAAGAAATCCCTTCATTTTAGAGATAAGGAATTTCAGGTCAGAGCAGTTTAATTACCTTTTCAAGGATCCAAGGAGTGCACTGCTGAGCCCATTTAATCAAGCATAGAGATTGAGTCAGCCTGGATGGACTTGGCAAATGAACCCATTCAACTTGGCTCTGAAGCCAGGACTCCATTCATTAGACCCTGATGTTTCTGGCACAGCATTCACCAAGCACCACAACGTATGACTTCTTTTCTGATTGCATAGGCTAATAAATTAATCCAAATGGTTTGAACAGATAATTATGGGATGAACACTGGTTAGAGACGTGTATCAGGAAAGAATTGGGAGTGGAACAAATAACCTCTTTCCAAATCCCTGAAACCAGGCGACCATCAAACTGTACATCTTCCGTTGATTAAGTTCTTTGGACTGTAACATATAAACCTTCCCCTCTGCCTTCTGCTCCAGCTCCCTGCAGTAATTCATGTCTGTGAAGATGCTGCTGCTGCTGTGAGGAAAATGTGACCTTCTTTGATGACAATGTTTCAAAGAGACAAAAGTTCTTTAAGAATTATTGCCATTATCTCACAGGAGAGATTCTGAGAGTCTAAATTTCAGAAACTTGGGAAGGGCTGCCATGAAGGCACAGCTGATGAGATAAAGAATTTTCAGGAATGCTGCTTTGATGGGCTGGGATCAAGATTCACATTGCAGGGGATGTATCAAAAATCAGACTCAGTTTATAAATGATAGAAGATTCCAGCAGAGTATCATGGGACTTTGGAAGCCATCTTGCTCTTTCTCCTTTCATGTAAATTGCTTGCAACATAGAGGTTTTAGAAAAATGAAAAGATAGACAAGTAAACAATGAATTAATAAATCCAGAGGTTCTGTATGCAGTTAGTACTGTAACCATCCCGATTAACCCATGTAACTACCCTAGTCAGTTCTGATAGCAGTACAGGGTGATAGGGAGCTATTGCAATACTAATGTGTTCTTTTCTCTAGGGAAACCTCTGCTGGGGCAAATGATTTTTTTTTTAAAAAGCAAAAATTGTTGTCTTCAATTTGTGTAATGATTGTTTCACTGTAATTATTTACTTAAAAAGTGATGTTATTTTTGAGACTATTACTGTTTTAGCTACAGATACACAGCATTAATTATAGAAATGAAGGTCCACAATTATGTACAAATAAACACAATCAGATATTGATTATTTGATAGCTAATGTCTTAGAATTTGAATGATTATATCCCTAGGGGTCCCTACCCCACACTGACCAAAGGCTCACCATTTGTCTACTTTTAGGAATTATGATAGGGTAGATAATGGAAGAGAAACATGGGGGGTTTGTTGTTGGTTTTGGTTTGCTTTGTTGATTTAATCTTCATCCCCTTCCTGTAGTGTGCCTGTTATTGGCGTCAACGCTGATAAGCTATGCAGAGATGCCTAGAGGGAAAAATGCCGTAAGAGCTTGGAATACAGTCACGCAAACAAAGTGACCATGAGTAACAGAAACAGTGACCGTAAGTTCTGACTGGGATGGCCTGATACAAATGGAAATGGGTGAATCCAGGCATGGGAATCATGTTACAAGCCAACACATGAGGGTGACAAGAAAAAGTCTTGGCAAGTTTGGTGGCAGCGTATTAGGAGAGATGGTGATAGCAGCCGGGGTGACAGTGTGAGAGAGGTGGTGAAGAGAAGATGCTCACGGTTGTGTGTACAGTAGTGAGTTGGTGGCTTCAGAGTGGTACTGCTTGTGCTGGACACAACTGTGAGGAGGCAACAAGCAGTGATGGTGGGGTAGTTGAAGTCACTATGAAGATGGTAGGTGGAGATGGGAATGCTCCTTTTCAGTAATGCCCCCAGATATCTTTAGAGATTGATGAGCAAATGATAAGTGACTCTGTCGGCATTTAAGGAAAGCAAAAGAAGATTCTTGTATTCCTGAAGCTGCTGCTCTTTGTATTATCCCAGGACCTAACCACTCTTTGAGGTGCATTTCCTTATGTTGGGAGTTAGACCCATTGTCTTCTTCTATAAATAGTCTACAAGTTCTATTCTATATGTTTGAGTACCAAATGGTTTCAGCAGATGGAGAAACCTTAACTACGGGTGAAGTGTGAACACTTATTAAACATAAAATGATTTTTCTTTGCTGTGTGTATCACTTGTATGTGTGGGCAACTACGGGAAGAAGGGAGCTTTCAGAGTGCGATTCACTCCATTGCCAACATAAAATTCTTACCCAAGTGAAGGAGAAGAAAGAGACATGACATAAGTTCTTTGTCAGTTCAGGAAGAATGGTGTTCAATCTGCAGTGTGTGTGGGGACCCATGCCAAGGTAAATGTTCTGGTGGACCCTGAGCTGCGCTGGCCCCAAGTGGCTGTTGAACACAAATATGGAACAAGGTATATTTCGTTCAATATGAGAACAGGAGGGGTATTCCTTGTATAGTAACAGTTGATAATGCTGTCTCAGCCTTTTTTCTCTCATTTAATTGAGCATCTGTTGGTGTCTGATCTCCATTGCCTCATGCAGGCTCCCCAAAGAGAAAACAAATGCTCGATGCAACAATTCCTTCTCATGATCATTGGTCGAATGACTGTAATAAAAGGATCAAAGTTTATTTGCTGTCTAGTCTCTCCTCTGTAGCATGTGGCTGTGCACGAGGTGTTGCTGATGTGTTTCCAACAGCAACATCTGGCTCTCTGGCAGCCTGCTCCGCTCACTGTGCTGACCCACTGGTGGCTTAGAACTGTTCGGGGAAACACTGTAGGGGGTTGGTTGGAGTCTGTGGAAGCCATTGGGTGCTTTTTAAAAAGTCATTCTCCTGGGTGCTATTTATATGTCAGTCATATTTCATTCTGAGGAATTTACTGCACTGGCCTGTCTATTTGAAATGAATAAGGAAACTCCTCATTAAAGACTAAGATTTGTATAGCCCAAAGGGGAGTATTCCCAAGACTGTATTTAGGGTATCAGAGATTCTGTGTTATTGGTTGAGTATTTCTGAAAGAGTGAATATTCCCTGAAATTGCATAAAACTGTTAAATGTCCAATAGAAGTGAAGGTAAAAGTTTTTCTTTTTCTTTTTTTTTCAAGGACTCGTGAAATAAAGAACAATTGAAATATAATGGAGCCGGGCGGTGGTGGCGCACGCCTTTAATCCCAGTACTCGGGAGGCAGAGCCAGGCGGATCTCTGTGAGTTCGAGGCCAGCCTGGTCTACAGGGTGAGAGCCAGGAAAGCACAAAGCTACACAGAGAAACCCTGTCTCGGAAAAAAAAAAAAAAGAAATATAATGGAAAGGACCCAGATACTATAAAGGATAAAACAGAAAGTAGAGCAAGCTGTGAGATCACAAATGGGAATTTAAAGTTAGAGTAGGAAGAAGATGATGGAGTATGGAACTATGTTGAATAGAGAGAAAGCTGATGGTAAAGTCTGTGATCTTTGAGGAGAGCAGAAGAAACAAAATTGAAGTTTGAAACAAACTCTTAAAACCTAAGAAAATGATATCTGGAAAATTGATGCAGTTAATTTAAAAGCAATATAGGAAACTAAGAAATAGAAATAACAAATAACATAAAGGTAACCTGAAAGGATCAACACATTCAAGTTCAACACTGGAATGCAGTCAATCATGTTTACTCTGGACAGTCAATCCCCATCCTGATTTTGAGAGGATATCTACAATAGCCACACAGAACTGGTCATGTGTTCACTTGGATGTATGTTTTTTTTTCTCTAAAATCAGAATATCCATGTATGAAAACACTAGCCTCTCCTCTCTGCAGTCTCCCTTTCTGTAGGTCATTTTGCTATGACTAATCACTAAATGGAAAAGTTCTAGATGCAAGGTGTTAGTGAGTTTTGAATTACACATTCTCCTGGCTAGCATGGGGAGACATGGTGCTTCTTCCTCTGTCTTGACTGGCATGGGAGCCATACTTTGTCTGACATATCCACACTGGACACTGTCCACCTGTTGGTAACTTGGTAGCTGCTGTGATTTGAATGTGATCTGTTCCCATTAAAACTTATGTCTCCAAAGTAACATTGTTGAGAGGTTGTGGTGCCTTTAAGAGGTATTTTGTGTCAGTGGTGGGAAGCATTCTTGGGAGGGATGACTGTTCATCTTTCAGGACTGAATTACTTACAAGAGTAGGTTGTTATATATAGCAAGGACATTAGATGCTCTGGGTCATTTTTATACATGACCATTTCCTCTTTCACTTCCCTGTCATCCTTTAATGTAGCCAACAGGATGGCAATGAGATACGTTGCATCCTTGTATTCAAATATCCCTATTCTAACTAATAATTGTCCCAAAGAGCAAAAGCTGTAGTGTTTACAATTTAGCTATAACAAATAGAAGTATCAAAGCACCTTATTAACAAGGTAGTAACAAAATGTGGGTAAGTACAGTCTAATAAGAGATTTTAATGGGATAGAGAGCACATGTTTATATCCACTTTATTATTGGTTACAGTTAATATCTGACTGCATAATTTTACAAATTGCCATAGGTATGTCCATATGAACATAGTACAAGCATAGGGCACAGCACCACGAGCAGTTTTCAGGCATCCATGAGGATCTTGGAATAAAGCCCCTGCGGATAAGTGTGTGTGTTGGGAGGGGCATATAAAAATCCTTTCTTGGAATCATGCAGAATGGGAAAAACAGTCCAAGTCCACAGTGAGGTTTGTGCCACTTGCAGAGTTATGACATTGATGTTCACTGTTTTAATACCAGCCAAACTTCCTGCTGAGCCAGCTAAGTACCGGCAATTTTAACCCATGTACCCATTTCATCTCACCAGCAAAACCAAGGTAGGAACTAGTTTATTGCTTCCACTTCAAGGATAGTGGACCCGATTTAAGGAAAGGTTGAAGGATTTGCTTGGGCCAGGAAGGTGGGATGTGGCCAAGGTGAGGTTTAAACCCAGGCAGTTCAGTGCATTGTAAACCTCCTAACTCTGAGGGGTTGATGATAAGGACTAGGTCTTTATAAAAATATCCTTGGGACCCAGGTGAGCACTAAATGAAACTGATGTTTATTTTCATGCAAAGGAAATAATGAGTCTGAGTTTCCCAGGCAACAGACATGAGGTAGCTCTGGGTTCCCAGAGGTTGACTTCCCAGCTTCTGATGGAAGTTATTATCTAATTTGCATGAAGAAAGAGTGAGACTATGACTCAGGTGACACAGGGGAGAACCCTAGATTTTGATATGACAATCATTGTCTTGTTAAAACTTACATGGAAGCTTATAGGTGTCTAGAAACACATGGCTCTGCCATGAGCAGCCTTAGTAAAGGCCAGCAATGCTTCATTTATTTATTCATAATTAAAATCTCAAACAATGACAAAGGATGCCCTTCTAAATGCTTGTTTTTAAGACAGTAAAGTACTTAAGCTCAGGGGAGAGGATGGGTTGGTGACTTAACTTGTAATGTCCTTTGTAAAGACTTTCAAAAATAGCAGGCTGCAGAGAAGTGCAAAAATTATCCTAGTTTAAGGTCCCACCAGATTTAACAGAAGGCCTGAGTGTCATAAACCTGCAGACAGAAGGAGGTCCAGGGGGAAACAGAACCTTGCTAGTGAGCCAGCTGTGCAGAGGGCTGTGCTCCAGCTTCCCATAATGGATGTGCAGCCCAGAGAATGTTGGCCATCTCTGCAGCCAGCTGGCCAGCGTAGAAACCCTGCTCCTCGAAGTCCTGAGTTGTCTGCTTGGGACTCAAGTGAATAGAATTTGGTTGGGTTAGCAGAGGAGAATCTCATCATCAGCCAGTCTCTGGTCATGCTGTTTTATAAAAAAAAAAAAACTTGCTGGCTTCAACATGTGACCGATGGGGCTGTCAAATGGGGCTAATAAATCCTGCCTCATAGGTTTATGTGAGGTTTCAGTTGGAAAACTTACATAAAGCTGTTAGACTAGAACTCAAGCAAGCTCAGCATTCAATAACTGGATCATGTAAAAGTTCCCCATGTGCAAGTCCTTTACCTCCATTGCTCCCCTTCACCTTCTGATACACCTCCTTCTCACGGTTCACGTCTGTGAGCAGCAGGAACCAGATTCTATGCCGGGAAGTGTAGCATGTACCAGGGTAACCCCAGTGAGGCTCGCATGGTATTTGTCATGGTGCTCATTCCTCACAGTCCTTAAAACTGGAGGCAGAGCCGCACACAGCCTGGAAGGGCGCTAGAGGGAACAGTCCCTTGGAAATCCCCACACAGCCACTCTGTGCAGACAGAAGAAAATTGTCTTCCTTCCAAGAACAAGCAAGCCACATTTCGTCCCCGCCCGGAGCTTTGGATAGTGCCAAGGGCTTGCCAGTGTAGCCAGTAGGCAGCATCCTTCCTGTTACCTACTGACTGAGGCACCACCTGGTATTCCTCAGGTTTTGCTGGAGTTCATTTAGGCTAGGCTGGGTCAAAAGGCAGGCCAAATGATGCTCATCGGGTTCAAACACCCACAGACCTATCTCTAGTTTTGCTCTGACTATTCTAGCTGTCCCCGGGCTCTCTTTATCCCAATAACCTAAAAAGAAAGCAATGCTGTTCTCTTTTTGTTTTCATTAAAATTTGACCAACATCCAACCAGTTCATCTATAAAGAGGCTGAGAAAGTGCTGCTGGAGAACTCAGGGTAGCTTGTATAATTGAAATAATAGCGGTCTCCCATGTTACATGAGGTAAACTTTGGAGGTAAAACACAAAGCAAAATTGATTCTTTGACAAAATGTCTTCTGGTCAAGAACCAGGGAGAAGTCCAGATTCTGCCTTATTAAAACAATAATTTAAACTCCATTTAATATTGCTTCAATTGATAATCCTGTGATGGCAGTTCAGGCTTGAGTGTGGGTGCAATTTATCACCCATTCAGAATTTTGCTAGCAGACCTTAAAGTAAAGTACGTGTAATTGTGTCATTGATAATGTGCTATGTTCTAGAATTACCCACCCAAAGACCTAGTATTGATAACAAAGAATTAGACTCTCTGCTCTAAGGAAAGAGCAGGTTGCAAGTCAGGCTATGAAGAGTAATAGGAACTTTGCATTCAGCTTTTCCAGAATATTTCTACGATCTTATTGGATGGGACCAGCAGGTTCTGGTAAGAATATTAACTTGAATTTGTTGCAGTCTTGTTTCCCAAACTGCCTTATAAACAATTTCCCATATGGGCTGCCAAAGATTTGCATTGAATGAATCATTCAAATCTGTTTGCCACGCATCCCGTGGAGCTGCTGACAGTAGGGTACACGTTTCTGAGACCTGAGAAATCAGAGTAATTTGTGTATCACCCAGCAGATCGCCTCCTCAAATAACCCTGTAATAACATTCATTTTGATATATTAAAAATATTAAGTGTTCTATTTTAGAGAATCATTGTCAACTGAACTCCTAGTCGTCTCCTAGGATTTGTTGTCTGTGCTTGCCATCATGTTTGTGTTCTGATTGGGCAGAAGAAAGTATGCAAATTATTGACTGATACACAGTCTCGTCTTTGCCTCGTGGTTCCTCATCTCACTTGATTGCTTTACCTTATGTATAGAAACATTAGCCCCAAAGTCTAGAGGTTTGAAAGTTCTTTAAACTTTATTATTACTGTTGTGTCTGTGCAAATAGTGGTGTGGACGTCGGAGGACAATTTTGGGAAATTAATTACCTCCTGATACCTCCATGAGGGTTCTGTGGATAAACTGAGGTCACGAGGCTTGCAAAGCATGTGCCTTTACCTCCTGAGCCATCTAGCCTGCCCCAGACCTAGAGATTTAAAAGCACAGATTTTAGAATGAAATGGGTCAAATTTTAGTTCACATTCTGCTTCTTAGTAGCAATCTGAACAGAATATTATTAGACATCTCCTAGCTTCAGTTTCCCTACCTGCGACATGGATTGTGTGATGTCTGTAACTTCCTTGGCTACTCTAAAAGTAAAATTAGGTCACAGGTGCTGAGTTTCAGTGCAGTGCTCACTGTATCACTGCTGTTAAATTGTTTCTTAGGATTTATTTTTATTTGTATTCATGTGTGTGTGTGTGTGTGTGTGTGTGTGTGTGTGTGTGTGTCTGTGTCTGTGTCTGTGTGTCTGTGTGTCTGTGTGTATGTGTATATGAATGTAATGTCCTCAGAGACCCAGAGAGGGCATGTGTTCCATTGGAGTTGAAGTCACAGGTGGTAGTGAACCCCCTGCCATGGGTGCTGGGAATCTGACTCAGGTCTTCTTTGCGGCACTAAGTGCTGTTAACTGCTGAGCCATCTCTCCATTGTCAGTTTAGTAACTATTGGGTAGCCATTTCTCTTTGAGAAATTTAGGAAGAAGAAAAGGGGCTTCTGGGAAGACAGACCATAGAAACAAAAACTCGACAAAACCCCTCTCCTAATGAGGCTTTAGCATCTGACCATTTCAAGCAAGCTAGTGCCTCTTCTTTGTGATAGGAGAGAGGTCATCAGTGCTGCTAAATGGCTGAAGGAGTTGTGCCAAGGACTCAGCTTGCTTTCTCTTTTGAGACTCCAAGTTGGCTCATGTTCCTCCTGCCTCCGGCTCCAGGTATGGACCACGACACCTACTTTGAACAGTTAGTTTTGCAGGTTCTCTACAACCTTTGAGCTTGCTGCCTTCTCCTTTCCTTTTAGATGGCAAGCATCCTTGTGCACTTTGCTTTTCTCCATTTTAAAACAGTTTCGTTTTATACCATTGGAAACAACCATTTTCCTATGGAAAAACCATAGGTCATTTTCCCTCTGTCGAATATCCAGGTGCTAGTAACGAAGGGCTTCTGGAGACTCTGATCATTAGTTTAACTCCATCTGCAGTGAGTCCTCTAGGCCTTAGGGTGAACGTGGACCATCTTCTCTCTTCCCTTCAAATAATGCCATTTTATCTTTTTTTTTTCATTTTAAATTTGCCTAGGATTTCCATAAACTAGGACTGCGTTTCTCACTCCACTGAAAACAAACTTAGGATCTGCCATGTTTAGAATGCTTGTGCTCCAACCCCAAATTCCCGTGTTGAAACTTCATCTCCAAAGTGATGCTATTAGTAGGCATAGAGTTAGGGAGGTAGGATACGAGGGAAAAGCCCTCACAGATGGAAGAGTGCCCATAGGGGACCAGAGATTTGCATCTGTTCCTGGAGCACATGATCAAGTATGTGCATTATTTCTCAGCCGCCAGAACTGTGAACAACAAAGCTCTGTTGTTTATAAACCATGCGACCTGTATTCTGTAACGGCAGCCCTAGTGGAGTAAAACAAGATTGCCAGATCAATCCAATCCCATTTCTACAGGTTTTCCTCACTAAAGATGATATTACAGATAACTTTACCCTTGAACTCAGGGCTAACTATTCTTCAACAATGCCTTCCAATGCTCCTATAACCAACACATATTATTTAACGCCTAATTAACTCCCCCAAAGGTACCAGACCTCTAACCTGCTGCTCTTTACCATGTTTCACCATTCACAGTCTTCCTGTGCTCTCACCTTCACCTTTACTCAGTTTCTGATTCTATTCTTTGCATATAACCCAATAGTCTGCCTCTGGGGCTCCTCTATCTGCTTAGGGAGACCCGGGAACCTGAGCTGTAGATGCATTGGTAGCAAAGCAGACATCCATGCTAGCTGTCTTAGTCTAGCTTTGACTGTGCACATAAACCTCACCTTGACAAGGGCCCTTCTGGTGGCAGGAAGTCACCAGGCTTCTATTGTCCTTCTGGTATCACCTGCTGTCCTTCTACCATGGTGGAAAGGATTTGCCTTGAGTGCTGAGTCATCTCAGTGTTCCTTGACCATAATAAAAATGTTCTTGTTTCTACTGTTCTTCTCATGTGCTGCACTAACATACATACATACATACATACATACATACATACATACACATATACATTGTGTGTGTGTGTGTGTGTGTGTGTGTGTGTATGTGTGTGTGTGTTTAGAGGCATATATATTTAGAGAGGCATATATATGTCTCTCTATACATCAGCAAAGTCTAGCTTGACCAATAATCCCTCTTGGCCACTTTTGAGTTTTTACTTTGCAATTATTTTTAACAACACAATTACTTGTATGGAAAACTTAGTATCTCTCTTGCTTTGCATAGAAGTGGTCTGTGACAACAGGACTATGTTTCATTCATTGCAGTTCTTCCATCGTTTTTGTGGCATACAGTCAATATCAAAAATGTCTGATGAAGACATGGATGGCCTCACAACATTCCCAAGACTATGATGGATGTAGCCATGACTTTCATAGATTCAAATTAAATGTTGGGTGAGAGCACACATGATTAGCAATCTGTAGAGAAAACTGTTGTGAAGTATAATTCACCCAACTCTTTTGTATAGTTTTTCTTGCCTAAAATGGGAAATTAGTAACACCTGTTTTTATTTCCTACACACTCTCTTGTTATACTGCAACCAACCTACAAGCATAGAGGATTGCTCATGTTTCTTCAACCTTCCCTAGAATCCCTTTGCCCTCTCCCAGGAAAGATTCATGCTAACATTTTCTTGATCTCCCTCCTAAATCTCTCCTTTTCTCTTCTATGAATTCAAATGCAAACCTGAATTTTAAGAAATTATTTAATTTTTACTATGCTCAAATAATTATTCTTTGAGTGCATATCCACCCAATAAATTGTAAGAAGACTTTTAATCAGCTCTTACATTTATACATTTATGCATGAATATGTGTATGTGTGTGTGTGTGTGTGTGTAGACAGGATAAACTAACATTTATATTTATTATTGTTATTATTATACTATATGTATGAAAACATATCATATATAATATTATACATTATATTATTTAATTTGATGGCTGTTTATAGTATTTCATAGAGTAGGCAGATCATCTATCTACCTTTTTATTCTCAGACTCTCTAGAGAACCAGAGACAAAGTTTCCAAGCAGTGCTCTTTACTTCCCTGCTAAATTGTAGACTCTCTCTGAGGGAACCATAGAGGGTCAAGGAAGCAACAGTAACAGCAGAGTGTGGTGATATTTTATTTATGCTGAAATGTGGTGACATTTTATTTGTATGTTAATAAATAAAGTTTTCCTGGAGTTCAAAGCCATTTTAAGGTAAACACAAAAGTTGGGCACTGGTAGCACGCGTCCTTAATCTGATCACATGGCAGGCAGAGTCTCTGTGTGTTCAAGGACACACTAGGGAACAGAGCCAAGCGTGGTGACACACGCCTTTAATCCCAGTACCAACCATAGAGACCTGGAGGTCTGTACCGACAGGCAGTAACAAGAAAGTGAGGTAGCTGGGCTAAGAGCCAGTGAGAGGGCAGAACAGCAAGGCAATAAAAGCCTGGGTAGACAGGAAGTAGCTCTCTTGGGAAGCTATGGAGGCATAATAAGTTCAGGCTAGCTGGTGGCTCTCACTATTTATCTGATCGCTAAGGCTTTCACCCCTGTATTTGGCTCTGTGTTTCTTATTTAATAAGACTGTTTAGACATTTGTCTACAGCAGAGCACTGGTTTTTCCTTGGCAGGCCCTACCTATAGGCAGTCAACTGCCATGGTCAAGCAAACAATTATAATGTGAGGTGGTAACTGTTGGGATGGCTCTTTCAAAAAGCAGCTAGATCCCACTAGAGGGGGAGTTGTTTTATTTTGTTCTGAATCAGCTTTGGTAGACAAGGAAACTTCCTGAAAAGTTCCATTTAATCTGTACTTGATGAGTAATTGGAGTGGGGTGGGTGAGAGAGAAGGGGCATAGGGAAGTATGGTGGGCAACAGGAGTTGCTGATCCTCTTCTTAGTGAGCCACTGGGGCAGCTGCAAGAGAGGAAGGAAAGAGCAGAAGGAGTGGAGAAAGGAAGCAGGACTAGGCAGAAGAAACTCGGAAGAGAGACTGCAACCCTGACACTTGCACCCAAGGTGGGAGACAGTTTTAGAGTGAAGGCCTTTGCCTGGGGGATAGAGAGAGTACAGAAATAGACACCACGTGCCATGCCTTGCGTCAAGTACAAATATCTTTTGAATTCCAGGAAAGTGTAATTTGTGAGTAAGGATGTGGACATTAGAGCCAGCTGAATTTGAGATCAAAGCCAGGTTTTGCTGTTTACCAAGAAGATAGGGAGTGTGTGTGTGTGTGTGTGTGTGTGTGGTAGGCGTGGGGGTGGGGTCTACCTTATGAGCTCACCTATCTGGGAGAGCTTGCTCCTCCTGCATGGCTGTGAGGAATCAATGAAATGCTATCGGTAAAACAATTCATCCAGCATCTGCAATAAATATATAATTATAATTTCTGCGTGTTAATTGCAAAATATTGTGAAAATGAAAAAGTCACGCACTCATCAAAAAAAGATGATTGTTTCTACAGACGTCTCCCTAATTTTCCTCCTCCCCCTTTGCCTCTTCCTTTTTCTTCTTTTTCATTTTGAAACAAGTCACATGCGACTCAGGATGGATTCAAACCTTATGAAGTGGAAGCTGCTCCTGGACTCCTGATCTTCCTGCCTCTCTCTCTTAGGAGCTCAGATTGCAGGTGTGTGGCACTGTATCCATTTGTGGTTCCAAGATCCTGGTATCTGATGGGAATGTAGGAAGTAGGTGTGTAAAAAGCCATCTGATCATCTGCCAGAAGAAACCCAATCATTTCTCATTCTTTCCAGCCCCTTGTATTCCATTCTCAAGCCATTAAGGGAAAGTTATGGTTTTCATCTTAGGTACCACCAGGGATGAAGGTACAGGAGAGTTAGGGATTCATCCAGCTCCTGATGGCTGACTGGACAGAGAGGAACCAGGAAGTCTCTTGCTCTGATGCTGAACAGAGAAAAAAATAAATCTTTTCTTGAAATTGCTTTGTGATGATGTCATAACGCAGCAAATCCTTCTACACTATGTATTATAATATGAATCAAAACAAAACACTGTGTCCCCTACTTTCCCTGAAGATCAGCATCATACAAATGCTTTTCACAGTACTTTCTCTTCTCACTCCCACCTTCCAGTCCTGAAAAGTTAGAATTTTTTTTCACTCCTGTGACCACCTATAGGAGAAAGATAATCAGGAAATCCTTTTCCCTGCAGACCTCGGAGAAGCTGAGGGCAATGACCATCCCATCATTTTCTTTTGCTTCCATCTGGAAAGGCTTGTCTTAGCAACCACTCTGTTAAAACTAAATTGATGGAGAATTGTAGTAGTCAAATAAGTCAAATAACTGTCCATCTTATTTCCTGCAATGAGTCTCTTTACTTAAAAAGGACTTTTTGTCATCGTACAGGTTTTAGCCTAGTCGGAAGATTCTGCTTCGCCTGAGATATTTCTGTTTAGCAGTGATAACAATTGTAATTCTGTTCATTTGCTTGCTTGTTTTAGCTGGGTGGTACAATAGATTCAAGTCATACAGCTAGGGCTGTAATTGGGACTAGGTTAGTGTGACCACATCTGCTTGGCTTGTGAAAGACTTCCCAGGCATAGCACTATAAACGCCATCCCACAGAACCTCCTTTCTGGTGACAATATGGAAGCCAGCTTGTCCTAACTGTGCTGGATTCTAGACTTAAAAAGGAAAGGGCTCTTCTTAAAGACTTGGACAGCAATGGCAACTTCAGTATGCCTGATTCCTAAAAGCTATGCAAGCCAGCATTTTATATGGATATCGTCACAAGGCCACACTGAGGAGAGTTGACAGTTGACTTTTTGCTTCCATTTCCAGATTGGAAAAACTCTTAATTTTGGACACATTAAATACATTACCACCAAATGACATAGGCAGTAACAGTTGACTGTAAGATTTGATCCCTAGTAGAGCAATCCCCACGATCTCGATCTCCTACCATTCCCTGCTGCTGTGTTTCCATGTCCTTTTTGACAAAAACCATCATTACAGGAAATGATGAATGGTCAACATAGTGCTCTTCTTTAACATTGCCTTTCTGATTGTAGGGTGATTGCCCCAGGGATGGAAGCCTGATGCTGAAATGGGTGTCCAGCAGAATGTTTACTATGGGACCCCTCTGACTATTTTCTTACTTTCTTGGGCACCCTTGTACCTAAGAAAAATGGTGTATAGCATTTTTTTCCTTGCACCACGCGAGAACTCGTTCATAGGATCAGAATAGAATCAGCGTGATTCACTCTAATAGCATCCCCAGCCCTCTCCACCGCCTCCCTAACAAGCCCAAACAAGCATTCCACATTCACTGTGGTTTTGATTATTCTATTTGTGCTTAGTCCCACTGACCCAAATAGAACGCTAGCAGTATTCACATCACATGGTCCATTATGTAATTGAATTTAGTGTTCATGAGATTCGGAGCCAGGAAAACAACATTCCGTGTGGCGAGCCAGATGAATCTATTCTTTTGGTCCAGAGTGGAGAAGCTGATGAGTCTGAAGACAGGACTTTCTACATTTTGATTAGGAAAGATTGTTTTATTCTTGAGGACATGGCCTTGGGCCAGGAATCAGCGTTGTGAAATATTTGTAAAGATGAAGACACTTGGATGTGGAATTCCACAGTGTACCCATCATCCTCCTACATAACCAGTATATGCCTGCATACCGTTGTGCAGAGTGTGATTGGCTCCACGAGAGACAAGACATAATTTTGAAACTGTAATCACTGTGCCCCAGGGAGGCACATTAACCAAGGCCTGTAGCATGTGAGCTGCTTCCTCTAGTTCTATGCTTTTTCCACGGAGGATGTCAGGAATGCTAAAGACGGCAAAGTGAAATGGGAAAAGGGATAGGGGCTTGTTTCTGGTTTGGATTGATGGGTTTCTAAGGGAACTAGCTGAGCAGTTTACATGAATGCTAAATAATAAGACTTTTTTGTAAATAGAACATCAGTGTAATGGTATGCAGTTTGTTCAAACAGCTGCACCAGGAACTGTGTTGAAATTACATTAAAGCAAGATGTGTTCTCTCCACTTCGCTGGGAGTTGTAAATCTGAAGTGGAAATCTTTGTGATGGATGCAGATTCACACATCACATGAGAGCTGCTTACAAGGGGGTTCTTCTCAAGAGTGCGATTCACAAAATGTAAAGCTGTAAAATATTTTGGATCTTCAGGAAGTGGAAGAACAAAATTTTAAGCTCTCTAACATATTGACAATTAATTGCCAGTAGGTAATATTCATGATAGAAAAATGAGCATGGATGAGGGTGACCATTTGAACATGGTACAGAATGTTACAAAGGGAGTTGTAATGAGGTACCATGTGACTAAACACGGAAAATGGAACAAAATGCGTTAGACTCCTTCAATAAACAGGATGTGTGGTGTGTGGTACTGGGCAAGCAGGTCAATGTCCAGTGAAAACATAAAGAGGAAATACTGTCCACATGAAATGCAACAGAGGTCATGAGGCTTGGTGGAAGTAATGTGCTGCTTATATTTGAAGCTGTAATTGTTAATATCACATATATCCCACTAGGGACACCTCAAAAATGAACCTTCAGAAACTTAGATATATTTACTACACATGAGAAACAAGTTCCTATGGTGATACTTTATTTGTGCTGAAATATGATTTATTTGTATGTTAATAGATAAAAGTGCCTGGGGGTCAGAGCTAATAACAAGCCATTTAGCAGAAGTCTGGCAGTGGTAGCACAAGCCCTTAATCCCAATCACATGACAGGCAGATCTCTGTGTGTTCAAGGACACCACCAGCATGGAGACACACGCCTTTAATCTCAATACCAACCATAGACAGGCAGTGACGAGGAGGTCATGTAGTTGGGTTTACAGCCAATGAGAGGGCAGAACAGAAAGTCAATAAAAATAGAGACACACAGGAAGTAGGTCTCTTTCTGAGGGGAAGGACAACAGCGGCAGCGAGGGGTAGGAAGGTGGTCTTGGTCTTAGCTCTTGGCTGCTGCTCTGACCTCTCGGGCTCTTAACTCTGCATTTGGCTCTGTGTTTCTTATTTAATAAGACCATTCAGAATTACATCTACAAGTTCCAGTATGAGAGACAGATCAAAAAGGTTTTGTTTCTGATATATAATTACACTCTAGTTACTTGTTTTTTTATAGACCTATTTAGTAATAAATTGAGGGTTTTTTGTCTTTTTTTTTTTTTTTGGTTTTTCGAGACAGGGTTTCTTTGTATAGTTTTGGTGCCTGTCCTGGATTTTGCTCTGTAGACCAGGCTGTCCTTAAACTCATAGAGATCTGCCTGGCTCTGCCTCCCAAGTGCTGGGATTAAAGGCGTGTGCCACTGCTGCCGACTTCTGTCTTGTTTTGTTTGAGATTGGTTGTCAATATACAGCTCTGGGCTGGCTGTTAATTTATTGTATAGACCAGCTGACCTAGGATTCACAGATTCTGTGTCTGTTCCCAAGTGCTGGGATTACAGGAATATACTACAACACTAAGCACAAAATATATTTTTTAGTCATTCCAGTTCCGCTAAATAAAATGGGCAGCTAAAAAGATAAAAACTTTAGATACAGTAAATGTTTTTTAAAAACTGACTTTCATGTGAATATTTAGATAATTGAACAAAATACAACTATTGCATTTATTTCCAAATTATGCTTTCAATCCTCTATTGCAGTTTGAATGTCTGAATTAAATCTTTTTTTTTTTTTTGGTTTTTCGAGACAGGGTTTCTCTGTGTAGCTTTGCGCCTTTCCTGGAGCTCACTTGGTAGCCCAGGCTGGCCTCGAACTCACAGAGATCCGCCTGCCTCTGCCTCCTGAGTGCTGGGATTAAAGGCGTGCACCACCAACGCCCAGCCTATAGCCAATATTTTACATTCAGACTTATCAACCATGGGAGCTGTAAAAGCCTGGAGCTATACTCTATCTTATGGTATAAAAGGAAAGAGAAGTCTGCAAAACTAAGGGATTTGGAAACACAAAAAGATGGGTGATCACAAGTGAGGTGACATGATCAGTATTACAATACAGTTGATCCTGATCTATAACGCAGAGGAAGTTTCTATGAAGAAGTGGGTTTTAAATAGGGAAATTTAAACTTCCGTCAAAATTAAGAATTTGGTCAGGTGCATAATAGAGTGGGAGTGGAGGCGGTTGGATGGGAGGACATACTTCAACTCTGGTGATGGAACAGAAAAAATATCTGAGAAAGTAAAAGGTGGATGTGGTAGTTTGAATAAGAATGTTCCCCATACAGTCATCTATTTGAATATTTGGCCCCCAGTTAGTAGTACCATTCAGAGAGGCTTACAAGGTATGGATTGTGGGAGGAAGTATGTCACTGGGGATGGGCTTTGAGAGTTTAAAGACTCCTACCATTTCCAGTTTTCTCTCTCTACTTTATGCTTGATGTTGAAGATGTGATCTCTTAGCTTCTGCTCCCCTTATATACATGCTTACCATTTGCTGGAAATACAAGCCCAGATAAATTCTTCTTCTGTAGGTTGTCTTGGTCATTATATTTTATCACAGCAATGGAGAGGTAGTTAATATAATGGATGAGGAGCAGGAATAACACAAAGACTAGAACAAAAAGCAAGAGACAGATTTTATGTAAGATGACACAAGGAAAACTTTTCCCTTACACTAAAATAAACAAGATGACCCTGAAGGATTTTATTCACAGTGGAGACTTCAATAAATGAAGGGAAGAGTGGAAATATTGTCAGTAAAAAAATTTTATGATGATCATCTGGAGAGCAGTTTCCACAGACTGAAGTCTGACCTCAGTCTTTAACACTTCAACTAGTTTCTTGAGTTGGGATAGTTTTGAGAAGGTGAAGGACTTAGGATCCAATTTGAAGGATAAATAATAAAGTTTTGGTACGTTGTGCCTAAAAAGACCTGAACAAGGACAATACCAACGGACAGGCCAACATGAAACCTAGACAAAGAACTTCCAGTAACTGGAAAGCTGATTTTAATTCCCAGAAGCCCATCATTGTTGATTGAAGCTCTGTTAAGGCACCTCAAGGCTGCTTCTCTGTACATATGGATCAGGTTACTCCCAGTTCTGTGCCCTTTCTGGTTCAGTGATTGATACAACATATTTGCATATATTGTCAGAGCACATCCTCTTTCATTTAAGATATTTGTAAAATATTTCCTTTGGTAGAGACTAAAGAGAGGAATCTATGAGCAAGGCCACCCTATGAAGATGGAAGAGTCTGCTCTAATATATTTTAATTTTAGGCATTTTCTTAAATCTCTATCTCCTCTCCTCCTCCTCCTCCTCCTCCTCCTCCTCCTCCTCCTCCTCCTCCTCCTCCTTTTGCTACTGAGAAATTAAGTAAACCCAAGCTGGCCCTGAAATCCCTCATAACCTCAAAACTCTCAACTACACAAGACTATGTTGTGCGTAGAAGATTAAGGTGAGATGTGAATGAGGAGCACAGTAATGGTGCTAGGAATTCCTCCGTGCAGGGACACAGAAGTATGAGCACAAGGGAAGCCCCACTGGGGACCCTTCTGTACCTACAGTCACCTTCATTTATCATCACATTTCAGGAAATTAAAGAAAAATGGAATAGCAGTTATTTCCTGCCTTTCTTGTCCACTTTGAAAAGCACGCGGGGTCCTGGTGAGCTCAGCGCACCGCAGCGATGATGACAGAAAGGCTAACAGGTAATATTTTACCAAAGTGACCGGGATAAAAGCGTGCAGTTATAACAAATGGGTTGAAAGGGACACATTTCAAAAATACTTTTTCACCCCACCCCCCCCACCCCTTCTCTCTTCCTTTCTGTTTCCAACCTCCGCATTTTTGGACATCCTGAGCCCTTTGTGTGTAAGTCTGTGTGGGTGGATGTGATGAGAAGCAGTTGAATAAACTTCCTTTAAAGCCACTAAAGCTCTTGTGGAGGCTAACAGAGGGCAGGGGGTGGACCAGTGCTTCACAGTTAACAAGAGATCTTTGAGTGCAGGTTTTAATTCACTGGATTCCCCAACCCCAGTCCAAAAGGAAGTGTTTTCTTTGAAAAAAAAAAAAAATGAAGTCCCTGAGTGGGGTTCCTCAAGGAATTATGACCTTTTGCTGGAGATAATCTATATGTATAATTCAACTGTAGATTTTCTCCTTTGCTTATGTATAGTAAATACAGTTGGAGGCATTTGAAGTCCTTAGATACACTTAGAATTTCTTGCTTTGGCTGTATGGCTTCGCTGTGGTTTCTAGTCAACACATTATATGCTCTTAGGGAGTTTAGTTCACATTCTAGGAAATGGGGTGGTTCAGCTCTTAGCTTCTAAATATAAGTTCTCCAAGCAAATATAGAGACATTCAAAATGAGAAAGTCATGGATAGTTGGAACTATAAATTATGGTCATAAATGAAAATCAGAAAATTAGTTCCATTATAAACTCAGGGCTTGAACGAAAATCATAGAGATTGGTAAAATTTACTCTATGAAGGCTGAAAAAATATTTGATATAATTTTTTAGTGTAAAGACTTATTTCTAAAGTTAATTTCTCTCATATACTACAGTTCCCCATTATTTTCTGATATGTTTTTCATTGCTACCACACACATCAGTTTTACCATCTAAGCTATGATTTTATTCCACCTAAAGATGGAGATGAAGTTGATCATGTAGGATTCCAGTACATGGGAGGATGTGTATTGCTCTTCTTGCCCAGATGGCCTTGAGTCTCTCTAAAACCAATGCTTAGATTTTGAAGATAAAATTTTGAAAAAGATGCACATCATACTAATTTTATTCTGTAATATGAAAAAATGAAGATTTTTAGAATGTACATTTCTAAAGTCAGGAAATGAAAAAGCAAACACAGTTACTTTGGGATTTGCTGGCACATGACATAGCTTACATATTGATTTATTTTTTGATATTATGCATTCTCAAATGGAAAAAGTGATGCAGAAACCCAACTTGAATATATGTAAGGGAATAAACAGGATAAGCAGTTTATGTAAGACTAAATTAAAGGGAAGATTGTATTATTTTTTGCTAACACTAAATTCAGACCTTTGATTTTTCTACTTATAAAAGAGAGAAAAATATTTCATTTTTATGGAAAATTAAAATGAATTTCCTTATTTCTCCTGAGTACAGAGATTTGTTAAATTAAAAAGTGGTCTCATGCTTTAAAAAAAACTTATCCTATGTTAAAATGTAAAATATCAATTCTTAAATATAATTGCCTCCAATAGAAACACCTAGGGGGTTCTGGTGATTCAAATAACACTATAAACACCAGATGGGATGACTTCATGGATCAAACATCTGCTTCATATTTTTAAAGTATTTGATGTCAAATCTGATATTATTAGAATTAGATTGTTGGTATATTTTTAAAACTTTCATGTGGATTAATTCCTATTAATTTATTAAACAATGTTATTTAACTCCAAAATTATGAAAAATATTGAGTGAGCAGTGGGTCGTGTATATGTGTGTTTAGAGTTTTTTCTTCTGCTTCTTCCCTCCACCTCCCTTTCTACCTCTCTTCCCTTGAAGCTAAGTGTTTGTCTATAAAACATATGACATATAATTTTATGTCTATTCTCTCTTAATTTGTTTTTTTTTTTTTGTTCATTTTGAGGTCAACTGCTGATACCAATATTCACTATAGGATGAACTCATGAGGAATAAAATAGACATCTTTACCACAATATATTTTACCAGTTTTTTTGTATTCCTAACATACATTTATTAAAAAAAAAGTGGGGGGTGATATATAATTGAACTGAGCAATTGAAGCTGAGATAAAACAACATTTACAAGCAAAGAACTTGTAGGACTTTCCGTTGTTGTACGGAGGTCAGATGAAGTTGATCACTCTTACCACTAGGTCTTGTTTTGGCTTGTGCACTTGCCTTTTTTTTTTTTTTTTTTTTTTATCTAGAAAGAGTAAACCTTACTCAAACGTGTGGGCACAGTAGCTGCCTGTTTTCTGCTATCCCAATCTATGAGGCAGTGACGAACTCCTTAGAGTGAGAATCATCATTGTCAAGCAACAGATGCCTGGTTGGAGGAGCTTGGGAGGAAATGGGAGCTTGAATTTCCATTTCTCCAATTCTCCTGGCCTCTATTTATCTGACACTCAAGTTCCTGACTCCAAACCTATGTTACGCTGCCTTTTTTTTTTTTTTTTTGACAACACTAATTTTCAGATAGCCTTTGTCCTATAAGGAAGAGCCAATCATTGGTACAAACTGGCCTTTATAAACTCAGAGAAGTGAGAAAATACTGAATTGTTAAAATAAATTATTCTGTTGTCAGATAACAACACAGAATGACTAGATGAGGTCAGTATTGCCCACAAACAAACAACAACAAACAAACAAACAAACAAAAAGAATGGTCTCACAAGCCAGGATGGACCAACTGAAGATGATATCCCATGCCCAAGATGACTTAGAGTGAAAATGTCAGTGTGACCCATGACTCAAAGACATTAGAAATCTTCTCTGAAAGAGGATTATGAAAGGGTAGGAAGTGTAAATAGATGGGGAGGCAAACAAGAGCATAATGGAATATGTTTGAAATGAAAGCAGACAGAAGGAATAATACAAGGGAGGAAGAAGATATGAGTAAGGGAAGTGGAGATAAGGTGAAAGAATGTGTGTGTCTCTGTGTGTGTGGGGGGATGTGGGTGTGTGTGTGAGAGAGAGAGAGACAGAGACAGAGAGAGAGGGGGGCTAAAGAAATTAATGATATTTTGTGGGGGGCCCAACCCCACCTTTTTTCCCCAGGGTACTCTTGAGGAGTGAGGGATAAGAGATTTAGATAGAAATATAGAGGGGAGAGAAAGACAGAAACACAGGATAGCCTCGGGAGGGCCTGGATCCTTATCCATCGGCCCCTTCTGTCTCTTCTAAAGGGCTTTTTAAAGGAATGGCAAAGGGGTGGAGCAAAGACCTCCCCCTAGCACAGCCAAGTGCAGACCCTTCCAAACACCACGCACATGGTCAATCCATCCCCTTATGCAGTCCTCCTGGGTAAAGCAAGCTCAGATCTCACTAGGAAACCTCACTGGCCTCCCACAATATTTACTACGTAACAAATTGTATCGAGTTATGTTTTCAGATTTATTTTCATATATTGATTTTATTTCATGATTAAGTAGTGGCCAGCATACATAATGATCAGTGTACATAAACAAGATTTGTATGCTCGGAGTACTGGTTTTTAGCATCGTAGATGAATGAACTGAATTGAATTAATTGCTAGGCAAGTAAAACCATTGTCTGGCTATTAAACTAAATGGGGTTTTATGTTTTGAAATGGTCAGATGTTCTCTATTATGGTGTCTAGGGTAAAGATGCCATTCATTTCTGTGTTTCACTACTTACATGTGCTTAAAAACTACAGTCCCGAGACACTTCAGCCACAGCATAGCTGAGAATGGCTGCAGCGGCGTATCATTGAGTTAATTGAGATGGAGGCTAGTGAGAATGTCTCTCTGCAAGGGCGATAAATAAGAAAGAAAATAAGAAGGGAACCGAGTATCTGATGGGGTGATGTTAATTGCTTCTCTGTGAGCTGCCCCTTTCAATGTGTTGACTTATTTTTCCTTTGTCTTGCATCTTCTCCTGGACTAGGTGATAATGCCTGTTGTGTACTTTTATAGTAAAAGTGACTTTGTACATTGGCTAACCAGGATTTCATTTTTTAACTATTGCCTTTTTAGGCAGAGAAAAAAAGCTAAAATATTTGACCTAATTGAGCATGAACTGGCATTTCTCTCTCCTTTTCTGAGCTCACTTACTCCATTGAAGTTCTCCATTGGGGTAGAATGCATAATGACTAAAGGCCTGGCAGAGACCCAAGTGACCTATGAACAGTACTCATGCCTCAGCCAGGTAACCTAGACCAGACGTCAAAGTTTATTATATTTACAGGTTCCTGATCTACACCAGTAGAAGGAGTCACAGACTTCACCAAATATTTTAACTAGATTATTAACGAACTGCCTATTTCTTGGCATTTCTTAGTTAAAGGCATAGTTATAAGTAAATGAAAGTACAGAAAAGACTTGTAATAAAATTAGGAGACAGTCAAATCACTTTATGGTTATGTTATGCTGAGAAGCAAGAGTCCATGAGCCCCTGTTTGTCATGACATGAACCTATACCTTTATCATCTATATCTATGTATATTCTTTTTTGGTGGGTGTCAGGGATCGATTCTCAGATAGTCCAGTCTGGACTTAAACTTGCTGTAAAGCCAAGAACAAACTTGCACTTCTGAGTCTCCCGCCACTATCACCCAAATGCTGGGACTGTAGGTGTATGCCATCAGTTCACTTTATGTGCTGCTGAGAATCAACACAGGGATTTCTATGCCAGGCAAGCATTCTACCCATGGAGCTATGACCTCAGCTGTGTCACTATATTTTTACAAAGTAATCAGACACATGAGAGAAAAGACACTAATTTATAAGTTTCTTTATGAAGAGGCTGTGGGAAGCCAATGCCTGGTATGAGAAAGATAGTCTGCCATTAGAGCCTGTTTTATTCTCTGTAGGCTTTTGAGTTCAGCAACAGTGAGAAGACAATATTTTGTCTGGTTCCCATTTATTGCATTGTCTTTACCAGTGCTATGGAGAGGTCTGTGGTCTTCTGACTCATATTCTTGGATACAAAATGCAGAGAAAATTCTTCTTGGACATATGGGAGTTGTATAAGGTCCTTTTTGTCTGGCACTCTAGGTCTCAGGCCTCCACAGTTTTTCTTAACAACAGAACTAGGTTTAGGCCACCCCAAATTATCTAAATGTGCAACAGATGGAGGAGACGGACAGTTCCCCTTCAGAAAGATGGTTTTAGTACTTAAAGGCTCATATCATCACTAAAACAGAAGTTCAGTAAACAGTCACCTCATGTTCTAGAGTTCCTGTGATTTATCCCTATAGCCATTCAGGTTCAGGATTTTTGTGGTAGTTTGAATATAATTGGCCCCCATAAGCTCACAGGGAGTGGCACTGTTAGGAGGTATGGCTTTGTTGCAATAGGTATGGCTTTGTTGGAAGAAGTGTGTCACTGTGAGGATAGGCTTTGACATCTTAAACATGCTTAAGCCATGCCCAGTGTCCCAGTTCACTTCCTGTGGCCTGCAGATCAAGATGTAGAATTCTCAGTTCCTTCTCCAGCACCATGGCTGCCTGCATGCTGCTATGTCCCCCCATGATGATAATGAACTCAAACTCTGAATTGTAAGTCATTCAATTAAATGTTTTCCTTTACAAGAGTTGCTGTGGCCAAGGTGTCTCTTCACAGCAAGAGAAACCCTAACTAAGACCTATTTGTTAAATGTTTCACTTTCACCTACCGTTGAAGCAGAGAATTACTACTCGGTTAAAGTAACATACAATTTGTCTGAAGACATGCCAAATAGAGTGAAGAGACAAAGCATGTTCAGTGACTTGCAAGGGAGAATTTCACATGAATAATTTCCCTAAAAGTTTTGAGACTCATACTTTAGGCTCCCTAGTCATGTCCTCCAGAACCCTGGAAGAAATGTCCCACAGCTCCTTCTAATTGCCCTCTAAAAAATACCAGGTACATCTACAACCCATGTCACACTCAACAGTAGATCAAGGACTTCCCAGTGGTTTTGTAGTGCGGTTTGGACCACTCTGTCCATCAGTAGCCTAAGACTTGTAGATTTAAGTTTCTTCTTCGGTGGTGGCGCACGCCTTTAATCCCAGGACTCGGGAGGCTGAGGCAGGCGGATCTCTGTGAGTTTGAGGCCAGCCTGGGCTACAGAGTGAGTTCCAGGACAGGTTCCAAAGCTACACAGAGAAACCCTGTCTCGAAAAACCAAAAAAAAAAAAAAAAGGTTCTTCCCTAATGAGGAGTGGCCCAAAACTCAGGATGAAAATGTGTCATATATATTGATTTTCTATTAGTCCAGTATGTTTTTCAACTAAGATTGCTTTTTTGGTATATGTTTGATGTTTTTTTTTTGAGAATTCTCTAAAAATTGTCATGATTTTTAAACTTTCACAAAGAAGAGAGTGATAAACAGACTGAGAAATGCATTTGGGTTAGGTTTAAGGCCTCCCTAATAAAAACCCCAAATGGAAACCAAACAGTGATGCCTAACTCAAATGCTATTCCTTTATACCCCTGGTCCTCCCAGGCTCATGAAAGCTCATCAGAAGCTTGCATAAAAAGTCATGGGTATTTCTTTGCTTTCTGCATCAGAACCTACCTAGGGTCTTCTTTCATCCTCAAAATTTTATGTGATTTGTAACCATAGTGGGGGGAATGATCAATATATTTTGATGCAAATATCAGGTGAAATTTTCTAACAGACAAGCCCTTTATGAGATGGCTAAATAAAGTACATGAAGTTATGTAATCTGTATATAACGAGAAATGGTATAAAATGAAAAGAAGTCTAAATTTCTAATACTAATGAAAGTAAGGGTGTACAAGAAAATAAAAAGATGGAATAAAATTAAATATTGAAGTTAACTAAATGAACAATAATTAAAAACAAGCAAACAATCCAGTATGTTTTTCTATGAAGTCCCATAAGTCAGAACTCTAGGAAAGTAAGAATAGTCACTGTCAATGTCACACTCTAGTACAGTACTGGAGATCCTAAGAGATACACATCAAGAAAAGTACAAATCATATGACATTAAAAGTATCGCATATCCAATATGTGTTTGAGATATTCAGGTATTTACCTGTATACATAGAATATATACATGAAACTGAATAAGGAAAGATAATTATCCTGGCTAGTTGTATGTCCACTTGACATAAACTAGAATTATCTGAGAGGTAGGAGCCACAGTTGAGAAAGGCTCCATAAGATTAGGCTATAGGCAGGCCTATGGGATATTTTCTTAATTAGTGATTGATGGAGGAGGGCCCAGCCTGTTTTGGTGCCATCCCTGGGCTGGTGACCATGGGTTCTATAAGAAAGCAGCCTGAGCAAGCCATATGGAGCAAGCAGTAAGCAGTACCCCTCCTTGGCCTCTGTATCAGCTCCTGCCTCTAGGGACCCTGCCCTGTTTGGGTTCCTGTCCTGACTTTCTTCAATGATGAACAGTGATGCAGAGGTGTAAGCCAAATAAACCCTTTCCTCTCCAAGTTTCTCTGGTCATGATACTTCATCACAGCAATAGTAACCCTAACTAAGACAATGATGTTATGTGTATGCATTATAGTTTTCAAACTAGATCTGTGATGTGGGATGTTTTTCTGTATGCTGTGAATATGTGTTGCTCTGATTGGTTGATAAATAAAATGCTAATTGGCCAGTAACCAGGCAGGAAGTATAGGCGGGGTAAGCAGGCAAGGAGAATTCCTGGAAGAGGAAGGGCTGAGTCAGGAGTCACCAGCTAGACATAGAGGAAGCAAGATGACAAGGCAGAACTGAGAAAAGGTACTCAGCCACGTGGCTAAACATAGATAAGAATTATGGGTTAATTTAAATGTAAGAGCTAGTCAGTAATAAGCCTGAGCTAATGGCAAAGCAGTTATAATTAATATAAGCTTCTGCGTGATTATTCTATAAGTGTGCCATGGGACTGTGGAGGCTTCTCAGGACCAAGAAACAATTCTGACTACAGATCTGCAAGGAAAATAATGGAAAAACTATTGGAATTAAGATAATTCTGAAGGTAGTTTCAATGAAGATTAACATGGGAGAAAGCAATTTTCAAATATATTGATGGCAACCGGTTTGAAGGCATGCTGAATGAGCATCCTATTCACATAAAGTGTGATGACTTAGACATCAATATAAGATGAACCATACAGATCCAGATATAATTATGAATTGCTACTAAGGGCACTTGATATGAATATCAAACAAAGAAGCTCATCGTAATTCATAGTTCCCCCCCAAAAAGAGCTGGGGTGGATCTTTCAAATCGCTTTATTTTTTAAACATTGCCTTTCTGCTTTTTCAGGATTTTAGCTTCCCTTTTGCCTTTTGTTGACTCCCAGAGCCTTTTCTGTTCTTCTTCCCTTGGAATATAGTGTCTCCTTTATTTCCTTGACTCTTCACACCAACAGAGGCATCATAAAGGACAATTCTGAGCAGTCTGTGCAGATTGTCTCTTTTCTCCCACCAGGACCTTGTCCCACTCCCCAGCCCACCTATAGGAATGGCATGGGCTGACAGTAAGGAGAAAATGAGGTATTTTCTTTGCCATGTCCAGTGACAATTTAGTCAGATGCCAAACAAGAAAAGTTGCCAGTCTTACAGCCTTATGCTTCTGGTGGACTTCGGGGCACGAGCCAAGAGATTGTCACCAAGGTTACAGCTGCAGAGGTGTCTCGGGTGTCCTGAGCATGTCCTTTCTGATCAGTCTTCAGAGTAGTAGGAGCCTCAGATCTCATGCCTTCAAAGGGTCTGGAAACCTGGAGCCTCAGATCTCTAGAGCCTCCAGCCTCTGGAGCAGCAGATCCCTTGAGCCTCGGGTTTCTGCAGCAGCAGGTCCCTGGAGCACCAGATCTTAGGAGACTGGAAGTAGCTGCAGGAACAAATTGCTTTCTGCAGCTGAAGTGCTGAGTCTTGGAGACTGAGGTGGGGACAAGTCTCTCTGCCTGAGCAGGCAGATCCAGTTCAGAAGGTTGTAGTGGTGGGTGCCTGAGCAAGCTCCTTGCCTGAGGCAGGAGTTTCAGGAATGGGAAGCCTTGCCTCTGATTGGATGAGTCTGTTCCTAGTGAGTCTGTATGGTAACCTTCCTCTTGTGAAGAAATCTGCAGGTTTCTACCCCTAACTAAAGCAGGAACACTTAGGGGTCAGCCCTCCTTACCTCCCTTCTCTGTTGAGATCGACACTGATTCTGTACTCTGAAGCCCCAAGACGTTTTATATTTAGGAATAGCAACTGGGTTCTGATTGTCCAAATATGGGTGTGCAAATGTGGTGAAAGAATGAGACCTATCAGGGGAGATCTGTCAAATCCGGAAGGAATGGATCAACAAACAATCATGTCTACAGGTCTCTGCCTCTTCAGCAGTAGGGAACCAGACCTCACAAGGAAGTTCCCTGCTTGACGCTATAGTACTGCAGGTGGCTGCCTACTTTCCACCTCAGTGCTCTGGTTGTCAACCTCATTTTACAGAGGATTTCATTGAACCAGAGCTTTTGCTTCTCTTGAGGGTGCTGCAGTATCAGCAGTCCCCTGTTTGGGAGTCTGAATTTGTCCTCTGGGTTTGAGCCTCCTCACTATCAGAAAGCTGCATATTGGGGCACCTGCTTCTAACACTTCTATCACAGTATTTTTTCAGATTGCAATTATCAGGGTTCTCTAGAGGAACAGAATGGCTAGAACAATATATATGGTTTAGTAGAGTGACTTACAGGCTGTGGTCCAGCCAGTCCAACAGTAGCTGTATAGTAATGGAAAGTCTAAGAATCCAGTAGTTATCCAGTCCACAAGGCTAAATGTCTCATCTGATCTTCGGTATACGCCAGACTCCTGAAGAAGTAGGCTCTACTGTCAGTGAAGGAATGGGTTTGTCAGCCAGAGCAAGAACAAGTAGGGAAACACAGAGAGCTTCCTTCTTCCACGTCCTTTTTATAGGCTGCCACTGGAAGATGTGGCTTCGATTACAGGTGTATCTTCCCACCTGGAAAGATCAAGGTTTGTAGGAGGCATGTCGGTCCTTGTGCTCACAGATAAGCACTAGAGAAATCAGGAATGTTAAACATGTAGGGGTGCCCGTTCAAAGAGAGAGATGTATAATTCTTTTCCAACCAGAAGTCTGGGAACAGACACAGTTAACAGACTGGTGACCTTTCAGATATCTGTATGGTCAGGCCCTACCAGGTCCTTCCCCAGACCTTTATCTTGAGCATCTTTTCTTAACCTATAGAATGTATCTTTATGGAAGATGTCACTTGTACTTTACAAAGAGTTTCAATGTAGTCATGCCTTAAACTTTGTTGTGCACATAAGATTGAATTAATATCACCAGGAAACATTTTTCTGAATTGTGGTGTGCTTAAATATGCCTAAAATAAACTACTCGAGGTCAGACTCTTAAAGTTTGAACCAGTGCTGGCTACTGAGTCCTGAGTCATGTTGAACCAAACTGCCTTCTTATCTCCCCCAGATCATTATTTTGTTGGTCTGGGTGGTCACAGAGGACATCACCTAACCCTAGGCCCCACACAGATGAAAAGTAGGTCTTCCCACTTCAAATGATTTAATTAAGAGAAATCCCTCACATGTGTACCCAGCTGTAGTTAAGTTGACAACCTAGAATAGCCATCACATAGAACAAAATAATGATGATGGTGATGTGATGATGATAACAATAGTATTTCTACCGTACATTCAGAAAAAATTGGCATGTACATCTATGACTGTCATTATTGTGGCCAATTATTACTTGCTTTTATTGTTTTTGTTTTTTGACAGAACCTCACTATGTAGCCCAGACTTGCCTCCAACTCATGACCCTCCTGCCACAAGTGATTGTAGATGTGTATCACCATACCAGAATGTTTTTATTTTTCTTTTGGTAAATCATGTTTTTCTTAATTTCTTTAGTCTCTTTAGAATTTCTAGTAGTAAAATAGTGCATTTCCCAAATAGATCAACACATTTCTAGTTCTTTTTCTCACATTTCCTGACACTTTAGTGTTTCGATCTTTTTTCTAGATAGCAACTTATCCTTTACTTAAATTTATGTTTTTAGTTGACAATTTAAAAATGTTGCTCTCATTTTTTAGGCTATTCACTTGCTTTAAGTTAACAGAAACTCCACCTGTTTCAAGTGGTCAGCTACGTAGTTAAGCACACAGTCTAAGATGCTGAAGCTATCTCTGGACTGGGAGTGTGTGTTGGGTGTTGTCCATGTAGATGTAATTTAAAGTCATGAGACTAGATGGAGTCACCAAGGGATTACATAGAGACTGAGCTGTCCAAAGCCACAGACTAAAGCATGCAAACATTTCCAGGTCTAGTCCATGAGAAAGAACCAAATCAGGGGAAAACTAGTGATGGACAAAAGAGGGAAACAGAGGTAAATGTTGTCCTACAAACCATATGAAAACATATTTCATGGCCAAATGGCTTATCAGTGGCAAATGCCATTCATATGTCGAATGGGATGAGCACTAAGAATTAATATTTGATCATTAGATTGAGAGGCTTGGAGATCAGGGCCATTGGTGTTGGGGAAAATAAATACATTAATCTATTACAGATACCTTAAGGCAGTATTATCAGAACAAGTGGGGCAGGTATTATAGACAGGGTGTAGTCAAGCCATTCAGCCTTATGGCAGAGAAGAGAAGAGCTGGGCATTTAGCCCAAAGGTGGTACATGTCTAAAGCTCTACAAGCACATTGATGTCAGGTTAGAAAACATTTCAGAGGTGAGGGAAAACATGAAATGATGACATGAAAATTTCACCAAAAATACAGTATTGATTACAATACCTATAACTATATTCACATTTTTTTGAAAATTAAAAGAAACCAAATTCAGATATCTTAACTTACATGTCTTCAAATTCAGTGGTTGTAAATCAGTACATATTTTATCTTATCCTGATTTCTCATTCAGGGTGCTTTTCATAATTTTTGATATGAACTGTTTTTAGGTACTTACTAGACAATTCATAAGCTGAATAGCACTTATCTTGAACGTGCACTGGGTACAAGTCCAGTGTGTGCAATGTCCTGCTCCTCACAGACTAATGTCTCCAACTGCTCTCATCCTTGTAACCATCACCCTTGGTTGTTTGAAGTCAGCAGCAGCAGCAAACGCAGCAGCAGACATTAGGGATGTGGAGGCTTATGGAGAGTTCTCTGTGTTGGAGAAAGGCTCTTTGCTATTAATGCTTTTAATACCATTTGCTTTCATCTCCTTGTTTTTAATGTCATTTTCCCTGCTCTGGCAGAAAACCCAAGGGGCCTAATCTTAACACAGCCAGGCCATTTCTAAACAGAGCCCTTGTCCCACATAGAGCTACCAAGAGAATGTGATAAGCATGATAACAGAGTCGGGCACGTTACTGAAAGTCTCTGAGCCTGTTTCCCATGTGAAACAAAAGATAGCTAAATGTCAGCAACCCTAGTCACAAGGTCCGCTGTCCTCTCAGGCTACATAGGCTCTGTGTATGAGAACTGTCTGTCAGCATCAGCTACTACTCAGGTTGCTGTGGACTGTCCCTGCCTGAGATTTTCCCTCCTACACAGCGTGTTCATACATGCATAAACAGCACTTTCTAGTCTCCCTTGATGAGGTCCGCAAAGACTCATGAGATGGCTCCTTCCCATCTCTTTCCTCCCCATGGGACACACATCCTGTACTTTCTACACTACAATATCTTGACCTTCCTTAATTCTCTGAGAGTACCCTCCCTCCCCACTGAGACTGCATACACTCTTCTCTTTGTCAGAGATGTCCTTCTTGTCCTAATCACATCTCTAATTTGCCTGGATGAATTCCAGTTAATAGTGTCTGTAAGCACAGTCATGTAATGATTAGCAAAGGAGATACACTGAGAAACATGTCCATAGTTTGTCATTGTGAGAACGACATAGAATTCAATCTTAAAGATTCTAGCTGTAGTAGAAAGGGACAAGCAAGTGTGCTTTTTCAAGTTGTAGGCCTTCATCACTTTTTATTTTAATTCGCAGATCACCCACTTGATTATGTCTCTTAAAGGCAACATTGGCAGGGGATTTTGCTTATTCAGGAGTCATGGTAAACCAAAAAATGAGGTTAGATCAAGCACAAGAGAAAATACTACAATGAAGAGATATTGACAACAGGAAATATGGGAGGTCACCGCTATCATGATGTGGCATAACATCTTACAGTCTGCACTCTAAGAATAAAAGAAAAATGTAACATAGTTGTTTATTATCTTTATTAAGTATTATATTCCAAATAGGCGTTGAGTATAACAGTAAACTTTGAGATTTGTAACCATAGGTCAACTGTCACATACATTTGAAACCTAAATATGCAGACTCCATGGGTAGTCTAAAATATCAAGCTAAGGATGTGATGGAGTGACCTCAAGCTATTGTTACCCTGAAGAGCACCTGGGAGAACCCAATGCAAGTCTCTGTAAGAACCTACCCACATGCCAGGCCCCAGCTGGGTTCCATAATAAACCCTAAACTGAGCATCCCACACTCAAAAGGAGCAAGACACCATGAGGAAGAACCAGCAGAAAAGAAGTATTTCAAGTATGATAAAATATTACAAAAAAATTTGTTTGATCTCTTGTATTAAAAAATAAGAGACTAGTTAGGAAATTATATACAAAAACATACACACATATATGTGAGGTGATGACTATATAAGTCTCAGGGCAAAATAAAATTCTACAAATAAAAGATAAATGAGGAGAAATGACACTAAGGATATTTTTTAATCCAAAAATAAATATGCCAGAAGAAAGGTTTAGTTAATTGAATGATATCTCTGAAAATATTTGGGGCTGAGGAGACGGCTTGGTGAGTAGGTAAAAGCATTTGCAGAAGCTTGGAGACCTGGACTGAATCCCCAGGACCCATGTCAAAAGCTCGGTATAGTTACATATAAGCCTGTAACCCCAGTGGGATGGGGCTGGAGACAGGAAGATAGGATCACTAGTGCTTATTGGCTGCCAGCCTAACTCCGGATTCAGTCAGAGGACCCGTCTGAACGGAATAAGGCAGAGAGAGATAGTATCATGGTAAGAACAGAAGTTAGGGGTAAACTGCTGAGTCAGGAGTGCTGGGGGTGAGAAATGAAAGCTTGAAGCTGGCTACAAGATAGCCAAGCCACACAGATAAGAATGGGGACAAGGCTCTGGGAATACAGCCAGTGTTGGCAGGCTGGCTGGCTTCCATGGAGCCCCCTTTCCCTATAGAACATGCACAAGGCACCATTGTCCTTCTACCCACTGCTTGTCACACAGCTAATTGTAATGAGTAAAGATGGCTTCCAGAAAGAAACTTCCATCTATTCCAGAGAAGAGACCTCCCTAGACTGAAAGGGAACTATGAGGTAACCAAAGAAAACCACAATTACATCTTACTAGCTGTGATAAGTGATGAATTCTCACATAACAGAAACAAAGAGAACATCCTTTAGCTAAGAGCTGGCAGACCTTGCAAAGGTGGGAGATCAATAGGACCTAAAGGTTGGCAATGCCAGGCAAGGCCATGGACCAGTAAACTGGCCCAGGTAAGGAGAATGGGGCTTCAGTATATGACTACTCCTCTGATTGGGCGAGAAGCACAAGGACACTATGTAATCATCTCTCTGGGTGGACCAAACTAATGTGCACGAGTATGGGAACCACTAATTGACTTGACCTTTGGTAAGCCCAAAGAGTTAGTCAGTCTCATTAAAAATAACCACAGTCTGTGTCCAGTATCTGCCATAAGTCCTATAAAAAGCTCCTAGCCTAGACCAACAGTTCATGGGCAGTCTCCCCCTTGGGGGCCTGGTACCATATGGGAGCTAATCTAATCCCTGGAGCTCTGCTTTCTCTCAACATAAAACGGTCATCTTTCTTTTTACAGTAAGATATGATTTTTTAAATCTATAATAAAATTTCTTTTTCTATGATAAAATATCCTTGGCAGACTCAGCTGCCATTCCACTGCCTGTGAATTTCTTCTTTGGTCATGAGATAAGGACCTGGAGCCACTAGTCAGTGGAAGTGGTGTGTGACATGAACATCCAGCAGCACTTTAAGGCCTAAGTTTAGTCCTCCTGAGATGAGAATGTCTGCATCATACTCCAAGACCCCTGTTGTTACATTTCAATAGAGCAGGGAATAAGACATTCTGTGATAGCCTACACACACACACACACACACACACACACACACACACACACACACCTAACATACAAATGTAGATATCCAATAAACAAAAATTTGAAAAAAGTGTCCAAATGCAAAATAAATAGCCACAGATATGAAAAGTGTAAAGGTCAAACTAAAGGCAGTTGAGAAGCTGGTGAAAAGTCATTTACATGAAAACTAAGGAGAACATACATTAGCATCTGGAATGATCAGTTTTATCAACTTGACACATATAAAACCACCCTGGAAGAGAGTCCCAGTGATGGAGTCTAAGTCAGCTTGGCCTATGGGCACGTCTGTGGGGGATTATTTTAGTTAAATTAACCAGTGTGGAAAGTCCCGCCCACTGAGGGTAGCTCCATTCCCTGGTTTTGGGTTCCGAATTACATAAGAGCGTGAAGAGGAGGGAAGTATGGGCAGTCACGAATCTGTTCTCCCTCTGCTCTTGACCGCGTGTGACTCGATGTTTCAACATCTTCCTCCTCTTCTCTGATAGGATGGATGGGAACCCAGAGTCAGAGTTGTGAGCTAAATAAACTCTCTCTCTCTCTTAAATCGGTTTTGTTCATGTATTTTATCATACAGATACAAATTCAAAGCAGATTAAATGGGAAGGAATCCATATTTTGCTATATCTTCGGGTAGCAAGTGGTGCAAAACAAAGAGAACTGTTAGGAAAATGTGAGAAAAATGTTTCTCAGCTTGTGAATGCTTATCAGCAATCATCGTGACGAGAAAGACAAACTTAAGAAAGTCCCAATGAAGGGCATCCATGTGGCCAAAAATGACACGTGAGAAAATGCTTAGGTTAAGTGGGAAGTGCAAACTAAAATCAAATGATAAGCTGTATATGTCTACCAGACTGAGGACAAAATGAAATAATATCAAGAGTTATAAACAATGTGGGCAATTGCAAGCACCTGTACTTGATGGTGGCAGCATAAATTGATCCAGCAGTTTGGCGTTGTCTCTAAATATGAAAATATGTATAACATATAATCTGACAGTTTTACTTGTGAGCAAACAACCTAGAGAAATTCACATATACGTAGGTGTGCTCTTAAAATAGAAAAGGGCCGGGTGGTGGTGGCAGCGGTGCATACCTTTAATCCCAGCACTCGGGAGGCAGAGGCAGGCAGATCTCTGTGAGTTCGAGGCCAGCCTGGGCTACAGAGGAAGTTCCAGGAAATGTGCAAAGCTACACAGAGAAACCCTGTCTCGAAAAAACAAAACAAAACAAAACAAAAAAAAAAAAAAGAAAGAAAGAAAGAGAGAGAGAAAGAAAGAAAGAAAGAAAAGGATATTCACATATCATTGTGCTATGGAGATTAGAAATTAGAGAAACTAACATACCCTTTCAGGTCTGAGTGCACCCCCAAATCCATGTGTTGAAACTTTCACCAGTGAGTGAAAGGACTCATCTGGCGTGTAGGAGTTGATTAAATCACCAAGGCAGAGCCTGTGAGTGTGGGATTAGGGCCCTCATAAAAGTTTTCGAGGGGCTGGCTGGGTTTCTTCTCTTCCACTCTCCTGATACACAAGAGCAAAGTGTTCATTCATCTCCTTTTCCCCTTTGGTCTGTTTTGTCTGATTAGGATGCAACAAGAGGGAACAGTTCCCACGCCAATCTGCAGACACCATTACCAGCCCCCTGATCCTGAACTTAACCAGAATCCAAAACTGTGGAAAATAGATGTTTATTTCCAAATCACCCAGACTCAGATATTCCACCTTATAAAACACACCAACATAGGAGAATATTAAAAACAAAGTTGAGCAAAAGAAAGAAAATAATGCGCCAAATTTAGCTTTATTATTTCACAGAGTAAAAAGCACATAATATGATCAAAACCTTAATTAGCCCAATTGCTTATTTTGGCAATGGAATTCTGTCTTTGGGGGTATAAAATTCCCTAAGGATTGCTGCAGAAACCCTGTTCTTGGAGATTGCAGTTTCTCAGAGTATGGATATTTGCAGGAGCATCCTTCTTAATGGTGGCAATGATTACCACATTATATACTTGTGTCCTAGAGATCTCTCTGTTTATGTCTGTGCCAATGTAGTTGAAAATCAGATACTTAGAAGACCATGAAAATATAGACTCCTGGAAGATGTAGATTGCTGTGGCACTAATGTGGTGTGGGGGAGATGGCACTGAGGAGATGGGAATGGGGAATTCAAACCGATTGAGTTCATCTGCTTAAGTCACAGGAAAACCTAGAGGAAGGAATATGTCATGATTACAATAATAATATAAATATGCTATAGAAAAAACTAGAAACATAAGGCTAAATTCACTGGGATGCAGATACTTGGTCTCCTGCAATTCAAACACCATGGTGAATCAGATGATGTAAAACATTCACATTGTAAGTATAGTTATACTTTACATAAGTTTAATATGTACTTACATTTATTCAGCATTTAAAAACACAGCATATGTATTCCTTACAGGGAACATGCATATGGCCATGGGTATGAAAAAGGCAGAAGGACTCGTCTTCTGACCCCCTTATTATATGATGTTTATATTTCTAGGTTATTTTAAATGATTATTCAAATTTGTGTTAAAATTTCATCTGTTTAGCATACCAACACAATGAGTGTGTCTCTCACATTCCTGGCATTCTTTTGCAGTGAGTGAGATTATTTTTACTTTGCACTCTGGTGCTTTCACACTGCAGATCGACAGGAAGGAAACAATGAATTTAAAAAAAAATGCATCTTTAAGTGCTGTACAGACGATCAAAACAGACCGATGCAAATGAGAATGCACAGGTGCAAAGAGAAGCATGTACAGACAGACAATGCGCAAAGGACACCTGTGTATGTGATATCACAAATGCAGGCTTCATACTGGATTTGGATATAGAAGTGTAACTAGATGTATGTCAAAATGCATCTTTGAGTTAAAAATGGAAGTGCGGCAGTTTATGTTGTATGTTGTCCATTAATTCAGTTATCTGTAAATACATGATGGAATGAAGGCAGAAGGGCCTAAGTTAAATGGCAATGTATATCTGTTTAGGAAAGGGAATGGGCTCAGGGATGGAGGATAAAGAGAGAGAGCAACAAGGAAAAAAAAAGAAGCAAGACATTCAGGCTTTGAACAGACTAGCCATGCAAACCCTGTGGTCATGTTAATTGAAAGGAAAGAGGAGGGTAGCAGGAAGAAGGCACAGCAGCGACAAGGAGGAGCCCAGCAGCTGCTTTACACTGTGAGGTGAGGGGGTGAAGCGAGGCTTTTGGATGGGGGGGTGCTTACACTGAGATATGACTTACAAATATCATTAGTAGAAATACCTGAAGAAAGATCACGGGAGGGAGATCACCAGGGGAAGCTGTATGTCCAAAACTGTCTATACACACAGATTCTAAAATTAGCTTGGTAGAACTATTTTTGGCAGCCTGGCAAGGGCAACTATGATGGTAAAAGTAATAAATAAATACAATTCTTAGAGAACATATTTAAAAATATTAAATAAAAACAACCAATCAGAAGAATGGTGACTAAAGATACGACGAACAGTTGGTGGGATGGAAAATCTGATTGGCCAATAAATATAGGAAGAGTATCATTTTGATTTACTAAACTCTGTAATTTAAAAACCACACTGGGTGGAAAATTCCACCTCTGGTTCAGATGCAGAAATTTACAGGAGGAGGCTGAGGCCAAGAAGATGTCAGTCTGGAGTCTGTCCAGTACTTCAGTCCCAAGCTACAGTAAAGAGAAAACTCCGTTTCCACCCTGGAAGCACTTGCAGCCAGTGGCTAACTAAACCTCCAGCTGTAACAAAGCCCAGGTCTTGCTCAACTACACATTAGATTGACGACTCACTGCAACAGACACAAACCAGTAGAAAAGATCCATTTTGGTGGGAGGGGACTAACTACTATCTGAGGTTTTGTTTTATATTTACATTTATTTTGAGAATTTCATACATGACTACTGTATTTATATGATTTCTACTCCCCTCTCTTCCTCCCTCCAACTCCTCCCATGTCATGGTCATTTACACTGATGCATTTTTAAAAAAAAAAATCCATCACATAAAGAGGTTAACAGTCTCTTCTGGCTTTCTGTACTCCGATAATAACAAAATTCAATGAGAAAGAGAGAAATTGTACACCAGGAAAGGAGACCTAAACCAAACTCCAACATTCACTATAATAAACGTGAGTGATCTAAATATTCCAAAGAAAAGTTAGGATGTCACAGTTGGAGTACAAAAGATTGTCTTGGTTGTAAGTTTGTGCCTTGATTGTTTTTTTTTTTCCAAGTATAGGTCCCATTTCAGCACTAATCACTGAGAAGACTGTCCTTGCTCTATGGCATTTATCATGCTTATTTATCAACGAATCAGCTGAATAGTTATGTGCCGAGTTCTTTGCAGTTCTGTCCACTTTCCCTCACCTATATTGATGCTGCACTGTTAGCTGTGTACATTTCAAACGTAACATCTTTATCTGCATCATCATAATGCTCTGGTCCCTTTTAACCTCTAATAACTTCCCTTGCTGTGAAGTCTGTTTTGATGGCAATATAGTTGCCTCCACATTTTTTACTAGTCTCAACATGGTTATACCCTTTTCCATTCTTGCTGCCTTTTAATAGACTCAAGTGTGTGTTTTCACTGTGTCTGTTACATCAGCATCTGAGGTGGTCACTATTACAAATGAGCTGGCACCTCCATCATTAGTTACAATTTTCAATGTACCACTCCTGTTCTTTGTCCGTATTTTTTTTTTTTTTTGGTTTTTCGAGACAGGGTTTCTCTGTGTAGCTTTGCGCCTTTCCTGGAGCTCACTTGGTAGCC
>CABHPQ010145071.1:0-22094 GCA_902168405.1 Peromyscus aztecus
TCGGGTATCTTGAAGCCATAAAAGTTTCATAGAGTGTCTTGGCTACCCAAAAAATTGCTTCTTTTATTTTTTTTTTCTAACTTGTAGGGAAAGGTCTAGTATTTAAGATACCTGAATTTTCCAGAACATAAGAATCCCTCAGCCAACATTTATTATGTTTCTTGCAGTTGAGAGCCAAAGACAAGCAGTTCTTGTGTGGTTCAAAGGTAACAGCATTATGCCCTAGCGACATGAGCTGTGTTTATCTTGGCCCTGGTGGAGCCTGGGCACCATGTTAGACATTGTGGTCTTGGCGGTAAAACCCTTACTTTCCCAGCCACAGGCCTACTGGCTGAGACAGCCAATTCTAAGCACCGGGCTAGCTCTCCTGAGCTCTCAGAATGTGGTCACTAGACTTCAGTCAAAGGTTTCAGGATCCCTGTTCTGCCTGTCCTACAGTCTTCAGAGAATTGAGCTTTCATTCTGAAATGAGGAAATCTTCAATGCTGTTTATTTTGGTTATTATGTGATAAACATGCAAGTTTGTCATTGCAGAAGTAAATGCTATTGCAGTTAAAGGGTAAGTCTAGAGAAGAGGTGGGATGGAGATCCAAGCCTGCATGAGCAGGAAGAGCTGATGCCTGCTGCTACCAGTAGGTAAGTGGAATGAACTGGTGCCCAATCTGAGCATTTGTTCAGGGAAGCTGAAGAGTGTAGTTAAAGACTACCACCTTAGTTAAAGGTATATGTAAACTCTCCCTGCAGGATCTAGCAGATGTAAAAATCAGCTTCTCCCACCTGCTCAGACTCACAGACTCTGATCACCAAGGCCTGAGATTTTCCTGCTGTGGGCAACCTTCATCTGAGCATAGCCCTCCCTGTCTGTGGAGGGAATGAAGGGTGTTATCAGCTGGTATTGATGTTTGTCCATGACCCACTCACCCCTTTTACATGTTGAATCCTAACTCCCTAAGAAGATAGTAGAAAGTAGGAGTTTGAGGAGGTGATAGGTGCCATGTCTGAGACAGGAAGCAGTCCTCTTCATGTATTACACCATGCCTCGAGAACTGTGAGTGATAAATTTGGGTCATTTATAAGCTACCTACTATATGGCTATTTTTGTTGCAGTAGCCTCAGTGATCTAAGCCAATGTTAAATGAGTTCCTGGCAATTAAGGAAATACTCCCAAAGCAGATAGCCCTTCACAGGGAATAGAGTAGCTCAAAAACCCCCCACCTGTCAGAGCTTGGTCCATGTGAGCACCAACTCATGATATTAGTGTTTCATTATGCCCACAGAACAGGAGGTTGTATAGGTTCAAATACTTTATAAGTAAAGGGGAGACAGGACAGTTTCCTGCTAGAGTTCTGATTACTAAATATAATAGGAAATGGAAAAAAAAAAAATTACTTTGTGGCAGACAAAATCCACTGGATAGTTTTGAAAATTAATGAAAGTTTGAGGTAAAACAAGTTCTGCATGATTTCAAGATACCTCCCCTAAAATACTTTCTATTACTACTGTTAAACAACAATAACAACAAAAATTACCAAAGCCGAGTGGTAGTGGTGCACGCCTTTAATCCCAGCGCTCGGGAGGCAAAGGCAGGTGGATCTCTGTGAGTTCGAGGCCAGCCTGGGCTACAGAGTGAGTTCCAGGAAAGGCGCAAAGCTACACAGAAAAACCCTGTCTCAAAAAGCAAACAAAAATGTAGTGCGAATCTTAAAGAGTCCTTGCCAGTTTCTCAGCTGATCCTGTTTCCTCAGACTGGATGCCTCTGAGTCCTCATCCAGAATGAATCTCAGCTGAACTGCTGCTAGAAGCATGAAAGCTTAACCAGCCAAATGCTTAACCAGGCCAAATGCTTCTAGTTCCTGGTCCTCACGCCTTATATATCTTTCTGCCTTCTACCATCACTCCCTGGGATTAAAGGCGTGTGTGTCACCATGCCTGGCTGTTTCCAGTGTGGCCTTGAACTCGCAGAGATCCAGAGGGATTTCTACCTCTGAAATGCTAGGATTAAAGGCATGAGTGCCACCATTTTCTAGCCTTTGTATCTAGTGGCTGTCTGTTCTCTGACCCCAGATAAATGTATTAGTGTGCACAATATTTGGGGAACACAATACCACCACACAAAAACAAACAAACAAAAAAAAATTACCAGTCAGTCAGATCCAACCAATGGTTAGCATATCCTGGGAAAGCTTGTTCTGCTGAGCCGGGAGACATTTTGGGAACAGCAGGAAGGATCCAGAGAGTGAATGAGACAAAGTTTAGGAAGATCGTACCTAACTCCAGTAAAGGCCTAAAGTTTGTTAAACATTACATTGCCTTTCAAACTCATTTGTGTATTCATGGTAGAGGTTGTTCACACAGCATGTCCAGCCCTAGACCATGGTTTTTACCTCACCTGGTCATGGCTTTACACTATCCCTGCTTGTCCAAATGAGTCATATATGATGGTCCTGGACTCCTCCTCTGAAAAGGTAAGCCTCCAATAAACTATTTCTAAGTTAAAAAAAAAAAAAGCCAGGTGGTGGTGGCACACGCCTTTAATCCCAGCACTCAGGAGGCAAAAGTAGGTGGATCTCCGTGAGTTTGAGGCCAGCCTGGACAGAGTGAGTTCCAGGACAGCCAGGTCTACACAGAGAAACACTGCCTCAAACAACAACAACAACAAAAAAGCACCTCAAATTTAGTGCTTTAAAAGTACAACTTTTAGGTCAGATGTATCACTCACGTATAATCCCAGCACTTAGGAGACAGAGGACGCAAGATTGAGAGTTAAGTGACAATTTGAGTTACATGACAAGACCCTGATCAAGCAAACAGATAACATGAGTTTATTCTCTTACTCCTCTGAAGGCCAGAATTGAAGCCCAACCCAAGTTCAGTGAGCTGAAGCCCATGTGCTCCAGGACTGGTGCCTTCTAGATGAAGCGAAGGGAACCCGTCATCTTTAAAGCCAGCTCTCCTGTCTCCCTTACCTACTTCTTTTGTTTTTACTTTCTTTTTTTTGAGATAGAGTTTCACCGTGTAGCCCTGGCTGTCCTGGAACTTGATCTGTAGACCAGGCTGTCCTTGAACACACAGAGATCTGCCTGCTTCTGCCTCCTGAGTGCTGGGAATAAAGGTGTGAGCCACCACTGCCCTGCTCTCTGCTCTCTTACCTACTTTTAAAAGACCCTTGTGACTATATTGGGCCCATCTGGATAAAGCCTAAGACCCCCCACTTAAAGAGAGTGCGAAGCCAGCCTGGACTACAGATCGAGTTCCAGGACAGCCAGAACTGTTAAATGGGGGTGGGATGGACGTGGATGACACATGGGACAGTGATCTGGTGCCTTGGTTGGTTTTATGTCAACTTAACATAGCTAGAGTCATTTGAGAAGAGGGACTGTCAATTGAGAAAATGCCCGTGTAAGATTTACCTGTAAACAAGTCCATAGTGCATTTACTTAATTAATGATTGAGATGGATCCTTCCCATGGGATGGAAGTGGGGCTGGTAGTCCTAGTTGCCAAAGAAAAAAGGCTGACCGTGCGGCGGTGGCACATGCCTTTAATCCTAGCACTCAGGAGGCAGAGACGGGCAGATCTCTGCGAGTTTGAGGCCAGCCTAGTCTACAGAGCAAGATCCACGACAAGCACCAAAACTACACAGAGAAACTGTCTCGAAAAACAAACAAACAAAAAAAATAATAAAAAAATAAATAAATAAAATAAAAAGAAAGAAAGAAAATAGGCTGAACAAGCCAGTAAGCAGCGTTTCTTCGTGACTCTGCTTCAGTTCTTGTCTTGAGCTTCTGCTCTGACCCCACTCAGTGATAGACTGATCTGAGAGTTGAAAAGTGAAATAAACCCTTTCCTCCTCAAGTTGCTTTTGGCTATAGTGTTTTATCACAGCAGTAGAAACCCTAAGACACCTAGCAACCTTCTTCCCATCTACTTCAATTCCCCTTTGTACACAACCAAACATACTCAAATGTTCCATGGATGAAAACATGGACCTTTTGTAGGTCTGCCTTCCCAAAGGCAGATAATTCTGCCTTCCCAAAACTTATAAACCATAAAAGGAAAGATAGTAAATTTTTTTTTTCAAGACAGGGTTTCTCTGTGTTAAAACCCTGGCTGTCCTGGAACTCGTGCTGTAGACCAGGCTGGCCTCGAACCCACAGAGACTCACTTGCCTCTACCTCCTGAGTATTGGAATTAAAGGTGTGTGTCACCATGCCCAGCTCAATAAAATACTTTTTAAAAATTAATTATAGAAATGAGTGAAGTGATCTTAAAACAATGTCTACTCCTTCATGAGTTGTCCCTCGCAGAGTTGCTTCCACTCTTGACTAGCCTCTAAATTCTGAAGAAACACTGCACCTAATGATTAAAATGTTAGCTGCTAAACTTTCTTTAGACTTAACAAAACTCAACACGTCTAGTGAGCTTTAGAATGTGTAGGAATATGTAATGTGATGCTTAACTTGCAGAAAAGTAATGTGTTTGTCTAAAAACACTAGCCTCAGAAAGTGTAGTTTAGGTCTACTATGATATTCTAGCCAAAGTAATAAAAAGAAGAAGGAGGGGGGGAGACACACTGGATGAAGAAGACCCTGTTCAGAATGTAGCCTTTCTGCCCAGTGTCCAATTATACTTCCTTTCCTTCCCTGTAATAGCTCCTCCATCCACTTAAGTTCTCCAGGGTGATGTTTTGAGAGGTGATAATAACACCCGCTTCATCTTCTCAGGATACCAGCCTTTGGATGATTCCCTTCCTACTAATCTCTCTTCCTGAATATTTTGACTTTTAAATGGCAAGCAGACAGACTTTGTTCCAGTAACAGTCCATTGAAGGAAACAACCATTTCTGTGGTTCTGTTGCCAAGAATGTCTAACCCTGATCCATCTTTGAGAAAACATCAGACAAACTCATACTGATGAAATCAGCAATATAACTGATTGATGCTCTTTAAAAATATACAAGGTCATAAAGGACAAAGTGAGGTGTGACAGTTGTGTAGCTTGGTCTGTTTGTGCGGCTCCTAGCAGTGGGATCAGGACCTGTCCCTGGATCTTGAGCTGGCTTTTGGAAACCCAACCTCCAAGCTAGGTTGCCTTACCTGACCTTGATGCAGGAGGAGGAGCTTGATCCTGCTTCAACTTGATGTACCTTGCTGTGTTGATTCCCATGGGAAGCCTGCCCCTTTCTGAATGGAGATGGGGGGGGGGCCTGTGGTCAATATGTAAAATACATGGAAAAAAAAAAACAGAATGGGGAACTACCACAAATTGGGGGAGGCTTTAGAGACCCAAAACCAAAGATAAGAGATTCTTGGAGCCAGCAGTGGTGGTGCATGCCTTTAATCCCAGCACTCAGGAGGTAGAGGCAGATCTCTGAGTTTGAGGCCAGCCTGGCATACAGAGCTAGTTCTAGGACAGTCAGAGAAACACTGTCTCGGGAAAAAAAATTAAAAAGAGAGAGATTCTTGCAATATTGGTGAAATGCTAGTAAAATTTGCATAAGATCTTTGGGTTAGTTAATAGTGTGCCAGGGATAATTTCTGGTTATCAATAGCTGGACTGTGGTTATGTTAAGATACTTGCATTAGGGGGAGTTAGGTAAATGATATGTGGAACTACTATCGTATTTTTCCAACTGTTATATGTATTTTGGCTTACAACAAAAAGTTCCAAGTTTTTTGGGTTTTTTTTGGTGCCTCTGTGTGCACATACAAATGCTAGGGACTGAACCCACCGCCTCAGTGCATGTTGAACACTTACTTAATCTACCACCAGACTACATCTAGGTCACCAAAAGCATATTCATTGAACACCAGAGCCAGTTACTTGGATTTTAGGTAAATAAGATGGTAGGAGTCCATGAGAGGATCAACAAGATATATAGCTGGGGAGAGGTACAGAAGTAGGAAAGGCTGCGGTTATAAAAAGAAAGTGAAGGCCGGGCGGTGGTGGCGCACTCCTTTAATCCCAGCACTCGGGAGACAGAGGCAGGTGGATCTCTGTGAGTTCGAGGCCAGCCTGGGCTACCAAGTGAGTTCCAGGAAAGGCGCAAAGCTACACAGAGAAACCCTGTCTCGAAAAACCAAAAAAAAAAAAGAAAGAAAGTGAAGAGTTAGGCGTTATTCAAAGCCAGCCTTGGAGAATATAAGCAATGTGGGATGAAAACAGAAACCCAATTTAAAATCCAAGCTTTACAGTCCTAGATTGTTGTGCTTCTCCAAGGCCAACACTCGTGTGCTGGAGGTGCAAACTGGAAAGCATGCACCTCCAGAAGACCATGCTCTGATCCGGAAATGAATCCATATACCCCTCTGGGAAATTTTGGGCTGAAAATACTGCTCTAGACAAGCATAAGATTCAGAGAGACTCAAAGCATGTTCAACTTCATGAGGTTGAGACAACTCATATAGCGATTTTAAAAGTCAAACATTCTAAAAATAAAATCCAAAGATACACAAATCTAACATATACTAAGGAATAGGAAAATATTAAAAAAATCCATTTTCCATAATTAAACCATTTCTTTCCTATAAGAGAGAAAACTTTGTATGTACAGTAAAAAACAATGCAATGTATAGCATACAGTAGTCTCAAATCTAACCAAAGTGTTTCAGGCAGGGTTCATTGCTGTTTTGTGTGGCTTGATGGCACACAACTGCAAAATGTTCATGTTGTATGTTCAGAATGAAGGCTACAAGCAAAATCTCAGGATGTAATATGAGAGTATTGCCAGAAACCATTTGGATTCATTAGGCCTTTTAGTTTGAATTAATTTTGGTCATTCATTACACATTCAGAAACCTTTTGCTGTTGCTAAAGAAGTTGTGACCCCCTCATCTATTATTCTACTATATATGTCCACTATTCACAGTTTAAGAAGCTATATATTAAAGAATGATAAAGTCATCATGATTTAATTGTCTCTGGAAATGCCTTTTTAGACACCCCAGAGGTGTGTTTTATTGATCTCCTAGGTATCTAATCAAGTTGATGGTAAGATTAACTGTCATGAGCTGTCATGATGGCTCAGCTGGCAAAGATGCTTGCCTGTTTGGTCGCCAGGTCTTGTATGATGGAATACTCTTAGTATACTAAGCATACTCTATCACTCAACTATACCTCCAGTTGTCCATAAATTTAACATGATAATGGACCCTGTTGAAGCCAGAAGTTTACAACTTATCTTAAAAGTTTGAATGTTTCCTTGAAGTTTTATTACACCAACAAAATAGATATTTTTGCAGCTATTAAAAAGATGGCCTGGGGATGGCAGTGAGGCAGTCGGATCTCTGGGTTGGAGCCAGCCTGCTACTCCAACACAGCCAGTGAACTGCTCCTGAAGAAAGACCCTGTCATGGCTAATCTGTCTTGAGCAATCCAAAATGAGTTAATACACTTTAGGTTGTACATAGAGAAAAAGGCTAATGTCAAAAGATACTGCCTTATCCTACTTTCTTCAGTAGATATTGTGAAGCTTAAAATACATTTTAAAGAGTTTTGAAAATAGGAGACTGGAGAGATGGCACAGAGGTTACAAGAGCTTGCTTCTCTTGCAGAGGACCCAGACCCTCATCAGGTGGCTTATAATTACCTATAACTCCAGTTACAGGGGATCCAATGCTCTCTTCTTACCTCTTTGGGCACCTGCACTTACATATGCATACTCTTAGAATACACACACATACATACATACACATAAATAAAAATACAATCTTTTGTAAAGAGTTGAAGGCTGGGTATCGGGAATGCCTTTAATCCCAGCACACAGGAGGCAGAAGCTAGCAGATCTCTGGTAGTTCAAGACCAGCCTGGTCTACATAGTGAGTTCCAAGCTAGCCAGAGCTACACAGAGAGATCCTGTCTCAAAAAAAAATTACTTTGAAAATAATAAAAGTTTTAGAAAATAAACTATGATACATCAGTTTTCTTTACATTTATCGTGTGTGTGTGAGAGAGTGAGTGCATGTGCACACTCACACCAATGGAGTATGTATGAACAACCATGTGGTTCAGGGTCAAACTCAGGTTGTCAGGCTTGGCAGGAAGTACATTTACTGGTTGAGCCATCTCCCCAGCCCCCGTGATCAGGTTCTATTCACTAGCTACAAATCCTTTCAGAGAACTGAGAGCACAGCTCATTACTACAGGACTGGCAGTGGTAAATAAGATGGTAGAGTACTCACCTAGGTGAGAGACCCTAGGTTCTATCCCCAATATGGGCTGGGGAGTCCTTTAATTCAAGGTTTGGTGCTATAATCCCAGCATGTGAGAGGTTAGGCAGGAGGTACATAAGAGTTTAAGACCAGGGCTGGAGAGATGGCTCAGCTGTTAAAGGCTAGGCTCACAACCAAAAATATAAGAGTTCGGTTCCCAGCACCCACGGCTGTCTCTCCAGCCACCTTTTAATTGCCGGGCGTTGGTGGCGCACGCCTTTAATCCCAGCACTTGGGAGGCAGAGCCAGGTGGATCTCTGTGAGTTCGAGGCCAGCCTGGGCTACCAAGTGAGCTCCAGGAGAGGCGCAAAGCTACACAGAGAAACCCTGTCTCGGAAAACCAAAAAAAAAAAAAAAAAAAGAGTTTAAGACCAGCTTGGACTACACAGTAGGAAAACCGTGTCTCAAAAGAGGAAGGAAAGAGGGCTGGTAAGATGGATCCTCGGTTAAAACACCTACTGCTAAGCCTGAGGATCTGAGTTTGATCCCCAGGACCCACATGATGGAAAGAGGAAACTAACTCCTGCAAGTTGTCCTTTTACCTCCCCATTCGTGATGTGATGTGCTCTTGTACACACACATGATAAATGTAACAAAAAAAATTAAGGGTGAGAAAACAAAAAGGACAAGGGAGATGGTTCAGTAGGTAAAAGCACTTTCATCACAATACATACTTGATGACAAATCCTTGGAACCCACATAAAAAGACAGAGGTACATAAAGATGGGAGGTGGAGACAGAAGGATCCTCAGAAATTTGTAGGCCGGTTGGCTTGGAGTGTGTATTGCAATGGCAAACAACAGAAGAGGTTCTGACTCAAAAACGAAGTTCAAAATAAGTACCAGAAGTTGTCCTTTGACTTTTGACCCCATGTGTGTGCATGTGCACCTACTTTCAGAAACACACACACTTTTTTAAATTAACAAAATTTATCTGTTGAGGTAAAATAGCACACATATAATATGCACTCAATTTTTTTCTGAGTACTTGAATGTTCTAAGCTTATATTCAATTTAAGCAGTCTATAGTTTAGTCTTGTCATTTTTTAGTACATTTATTTATCTTTTATTTGTATGTGTATCTGTATGTGCTTGTGTAAATTATGTGCCCTATGTGTGTGTAGAATCTACAGAGCAGAAGAGAACATCAAATCCCCTGGAACAGGAGTTACAGACAGTTGTCAGCTGCCATGCAGGTGCTGGAAATTGAACCCTGGTCTTCTGGAAGAGCAGCCAGTGCTCTTAACCACTGAGCCATCCCTCCTTCCCCTCAGTCTTATTGTACCTCAACTTGTGACTTTATCCTATATGAAAGTGATATTATGGAGTTAGAATTTTCAATTTTTTGTTTCATTTCATTTTCTACAGTGCTGGGGATTAAACCCAAGGCCTCATGCATGCTAAGCCCATACTCCACCACCAAGCTGTACCCTTAGCCTCTGTGCTCCAGGCTAGTGAGGTGTGATATAATATACTCTCACATCTTTGGACAGCTTGTTATGTATTATGTGGTTCTGAACACTCACACACGCCCTACTGTGTGTGAGTTTTCAGAACCACATAATACATAACAAGTGTTCACTTGTTAATCGTAGTTGTCACCTTGATTCCATCTGAAATCAACTGAAAGACAAGCCTCTGGGTGCACCTGTTAGGTATTATCTAGATTAGATCAACCTCTGGGCATGGCTGTGAGGGATTTTCTCTTTTAAAAAAATACTTTTATTGCTGGGCAGTGGTGGCACATGCCTTTAATCCCAGGAGGCAGAGGCAGGTGGATTTCTGAGTTGGAGACCATCCCGGTATACAGAGGGAGTTCCAGGACAGCCAGGGCTACACAGAGAAACCCTGTCTCAGAAAGAAAAATTTTAAATTATGTGTATGTGAGTGCAGGTGCCCACAGAAGCCAGAGGTGTCAAAAGGATCTGGAGTTAAAGACAGTTGCGAACTGCTTGACCTGTGGGTGCTTAGAACTAAGCACTTGTCCTCTGAAAGAGCAGCAGCAAGTGTTCTTAACTACTGAGCCATTGCTCCAGCCCAAGGATTTTTATTACATTAGCTGAAGTGGGAAGACCCACTTTGACTGTAGGTAGCACCTTCTAGCACCAGCCACAAAACAAGGGCTAAGGAGAAAACAGTTTGTTTGTTTGTTTGTTTTTACTTGTTTGCTTTTTTGTCGGTGAGCTCGTCTTCCCTGATCACAAGTTCACTTACATTGTTGCTGCTGTTGTCACTGCTGCTGACATCAGAACCCAGCTTCTTCAGCCTTTCATCCTGAACTGAAGACCAATGGCTCTCCAAGAATCTTCTGGGACTTTAACACCATATTGGGACTACTGAAGCTCCTAGCTGAGTAGATGGAGCAGCTAACAGTTCTCTCTTTCTCCAGTGTTAAGGCATCCATTGTTGAATTACCTAAATCATATCCTGTATGTCAATCTAATAAATCCCCCTTTCTATATCCGTCCTATTGGTTCTGTTTTTCTATACATACTCAATAAATTAAGACATCCAGTACTTTGTTTTTATTTATTTGTGTGTGTGTGTGGTTGTGTGATGTGTATCAGAGGACAACTTTATGGAAACAATTCTTTCACTTTTTCATGTGGGCTCTAGGAACTGAACTCAAGTCATCAGGATTGCATCCATGTGTGGCAAGTACCTTTATCCATTGAGAGATCTTTTTTGTTTTGTATTTCAAGACAGAGTTTCTCTGTATAAGAGTCCTGGCTGGGTTGGGGATTTAGCTCAGTGGTAGAGCGCTTGCCTAGCAAGCACAAGGCTCTGGGTTCGATCCTCAGCTCCAAAAAAAAAAAAAAAAAGAGTCCTGGCTGTCCTGGAACTTGATTTGTAGACCAGGCTGGTCTTGAACTCACAGAAATCTGCCTGCCAGAGTGCTGGGATTAAAGACATGTGCCACCACACCTGGCCCATTGAGACATCTTGATGATGCCCATCCAACACTTTATTATAAGGTAGGTTCTGTGTGAGTGACTGTCCAACTCTCAGCTAAGGTGTCTTCAGCATATAAGGATGGCTATTGTATTAGTTACCTTTCTCAATGCTGTAAAGAAATGCCCGACAAAAGCAACAAAAGGAAGGGAGGGTTTACTTTGGCTAACAGTTTGAAGGTACAGTCCATCATCATAGTGGAGAAGTCATGTGGCAGGTCACACTGCATCCAGAGTCAGGGAGTAGAGAATGATGGATATTGATGTTCAGTTTTCTTTCTCCTTTTTATTCAGTCCAGGACCCCAACTCATAGAATGGTGCTGCCCATATTTGGGGGTATTGGTACTTACCAATTCAATTAACTCAATCTAGAAACCTTGTCTTCTAGGCATTTCTAGTTCCTGTTGACAACCAGTGTTAACCAGCACAGTTGGGATAAGCTGTGTTATTCATAATTTAGGCACATTGGATGCATTTTCAAGCCAGTAGTGGGCACATGCCTAAAATCCCAACGTCCGGGAAACAGAGGCAAGGAAGATCAGAAATTCCAGGCCTGCCTGAAATACATAGTGAGACCCTGTCTCAACAAAACATAGCAAACAAACAAAAAGATGGCCTGAGTTTGATTCCTGGGACCCACATGGTGAAAGGAGAGGACTGCTTCCCTCTGTAACAGCCCAGACCTTAGCACGACTGACTCCATGATGGAAGTACCATCCAGGCCATACAACTCAGCACATAGACAGCACCATCTGCCAAAACAAAAACAAAGACCTAATCCATCAAAACCCATAGTTACTGGGAAAGTTTCTAAATGTACTAACCTTGCTTTTGTGCTTTTGTAGTTCTGTTTCTGGCTAGCCATTCTTGTTAACTGAATTATGTCAACCTAATATATAGTTTTTGTGCTTGAAAACTCACCTTGAGAAAAGCTTGGGGCTACACTGGGATCCCAAACACCAGTGTAGTCACTGGCCAGCTAATAAGGCTTTCTATTGGCTTCAACCCATGTCCAAGAAGTCTTCTCCAGTGAATACCCTACAACACCTCAAGTTGTCCTTTGACAATTTGTCCTGTTCCTCCCCTCCCCCCACTGCCCGCACAGTTCTAGAAGCTGAGAAATACATGGCCCAGGTACCAGCTGCATTCTCTAAGATTGTATTTTTTAGATTTATTCTATTTTATTTTGTGTGTGGGAGTGTTTTGCCTACATGAATATATGTGCACCATGTGTGTGCCTGGTGCCCATGGAAGTCAGAAGAGGGAATTGGATCCCTAGAAACTAGAGTTACAGATGGTTGTGAGCCACCAGTGAGTGCTGGGAATTGAATCTGGGTCCTCTGCAATAACAAGTGCTCTTAAATGCTGTACCATCTCTCCAGCCCTGAGACTGTATTCTTATGTTGTAGAAGAACAGGAGAGGTGCAAGCCCTGTTCATGGCAGTATTAATCAATAGGTAAGAACAGACTCTCCAGGAGTCAAATAAATGCTCTCCAAAAGGCCCCACACTGTTGTCCTGGGATTAAGTTTCCAGCACTGAGTTTGAGGTACACATGCAGATTTCAGTAGTGACTCCAATCATAGCTTTTGAAGTGGTTCCAATCATAGCATTTGAAGTGACTCCAATCATAGCATTTGAAGTGACTTTCTTTTTGAGACAAGATCTCTCTATTATATAGCTCTGGCTGTCCTGGAACTTGCTCTATCGACCAGCCTGGCCTCAAATTTACAGAGATCCACCTACCTCTGCCTGCAGAGTACTGGGATTAAAGGTGTACACCACCACAGCCTTCCACCCAGTTTTGAAGTGACTTTAAAATATGCCCACAAAGCTGAGGACAGTTGCACATACCTTTAAGCACATGCCTTTTAAGCTCATGCCTGCAAGAGCTATAAAGTGAAACTTTGTCTAAGCAAGAGTAAAATTAAATAGGACCACAAAATCTTTGGCACTCCCTTGAGTGTGGTCTATTCTTATTGACTCAGTTCTGGCAAACAGAAGTGAATGACTCCTGAAATGAGTTCAGGCATCTTCTTTCCCATCACTTTCTGATGGCTCACTCTGGGGGAACTAGGATCAAGCAGTTCAATGTTGGCCCATGTCCTGCTAGCATGAGTGGAAGTAGTCCTTCTTGGAAGGGACCCGTAACACCAGGGCAGCCTCAGAATGATCAGAGACTGTTGACATTCTGTCTGTAGCTTAAGTCATAGATGCTCAGCAACTGTATCTGTACTTATGGAAACAAGATAACAATGATGTTTTTAGTTGCTCCTTAGGGTAATATGTTATATTATATATAATAGGTGACACATATATCCTGATCAGCTTCCCATAGGAATCCCATTTTTATTTCTGTTCTTTGCTAAGAAAAAATGGAATCAGTCTGAAGGATTCCCATCCCTGTTTGCCGTTGGAGGCTCCACATAGTGACTGTCACAAGTACCATCTTACCCTTGACACTTTACCAAGTTCCTTCAATTCCCTAACATGCAAACCAAGAAGTTCTGGCCCATGATCAGATCTGCTATGCCAGAGCTAGGTATGCTTTTCTGGGATATACAACATTGATACCCAGAACCTATGCAGGCAGATTCATCTTCGTATGATACTCCAGTGTACCCCTTCCCTCCCATCCCCTCCTGAACAATTCTCATGTTTCTGTTTCCTCCAGTGTCTTACATTCTGACTGACCCATCCTTCTTGGGCAGGAAATAGAAGAGTGATGTCACCAGAAATGATGTTACTCTTGTGCTTCTCCCTGAGTTGTGGAAAACAGGCATCTTTCCAGGAACTAGGCTGGAGGCCCACATATGAACCTAAACAGAGGCATGTGTCCTCTTTAGCACAGGATTCCCACTTGGCATCAACAGTGACTGTTTGGGTCCTAAGGAAACAAGTATATTTACAAAATCAATCAAGGTATCTTCTCATTCCCTGGAGCTTGGAATAACCAGCTGTGTAGTGGTGACCAGGAACAGTCGTTGCTGGGAATTGAACTCAGGACCTCTGGAAGAGCACAGCCAGTGCTCTTAACCCTTGAGCCATCTCTCCAGCCCCTTTTTTGTTTTTTCAAGGCAGGATTTTTCTGAGTAGCCCTGGCTGTCATGGAACTCTCTCTGTAGACCAGGCAGCCCTCAAACTCACAGAGATCTGCCTGCCTCTGCCTCCTGAGTGCTGGGACTAAAGGCGTGCACTACCACCACCCAGCTCAGGATCTCTTTCTTATTAATTTAATTTGTAAGTTCACTATGTGGATGAGTGGGTACATGTTACAATGGACTTTGGCTACTTAAGAGCTGCCATTGGAAGAAATCTAGTCTCAGTTCCTTTCCTTCTTTCCCTTCTGAGTCCCACAAAAGCCACTTGTGGGCACTGTGGAGTTCAGGTTCCTACTGTTGCTTCCTCTTGTGATTATCCTACTTCCCCTGAGCCACTGAAATGTTCAGTGTCTACAGACTTTGGAAGACCGTTCCCAGTACCTCTGCCTGGTGGAAGGTGAGGGTACTCATGGCCACAGCCACCTGGTTTCTGGAGCCTTGATTCTGGGTTGTTAAAGAACATGTCATATGCCGGGTGGTGGTGGCACACGCCTTTAATCCCAGCATTCAGGAGGCAGAGTCAGGCGGATCTCTGTGAGTTCGAGGCCAGCCTGGGCTACCAAGTAAGTTCCAGGAAAGGCGCAAAGCTACACAGAGAAACCCTGTCTCAAAAAACAAACAAACAAACAAACAAAAAAACATGTCATGCATCTTTCTTACACTTCATACCAAGCAGGTCAGAAGGTACCCCGCTTCTGGAACTCAATGGTGGAGTGGGGCTTCACAGAGAAGAGAGAAGATGCCACAGTGTCACAAAAGCGTGGGATCCCCAGTATGTCCAAGCAGGTGACCATCTTCAAAGGCCACCATTGGGACATTTGGAGCCCCTGGGCTGAGAGAGAAGAAAGGACCCTGCTTAGATGCTAAGCAGGAGAGGCCTGGAGCCAGACTTTCTGCCTTTAGTAAGGAATTCCAGGATGGATGTGGGAAGGATGACTTGGGAATTCTGACCCTTCCAGCATCTGAATCTGCAGGCAGCTGGTCCTAAGGAACCTCCCACCCCCAAGAACTCCCTGAGAATTCATGGCTGCTATTTTCTCACACCTGGCCATGACTGCCAGCAAGTGAGGTAAAATTCCACTGTCCAGGAGCAGTCTTAGATCAGAGCACAAGACAGGAGGAAGGAGGCAGGATTCCAAGGGGCTATAAAACCCCTGAGGGGGCAGGGGCATTGAGACTGACTCCACAGAATACCTCAGCTAAGGTGTTGCAAAAAGCATGCACTTTTGAGACAGTAGGAACATTAGGAGGTGTCCATGCTGCCCATAACTCTCCTAACCACAGAAACTCATGGGCTCTTGGTGGAGAATACCTACCCCAAACCAACTCAGGTGAGATAATACTCCACCATAGTCCTTGTGCAATGACTATAGGCTCTAAGGTTGGCCTAGGGTACCACTGGACTAGGTGACCTCAGGACTCCTGTGAAACCATTACATTAGAATGTTGTAACTCTCACTCTCCTGCTCTAGTATGCTCTGCAGCCCACAGGCTCAAGGACTGGCCATAATGACAGAGCAGGGCCAACCTACTCTGGGGTCCTCAGTCTTTCTCTGCCCTCTATAGAGTCTCTCCACAAAGTTTCCCATAAAATTATGGGCAGATGCTGCTGTCTGAGAAGCTGAATGAGAATCCACACGTTTGTGCCACTGCCACTAGATTTATTAAGGTTGCCAACACATCCACTAAGAGGGCCATCAAGAAAGCCCCAGCCACACCTGGCCTGGTGTCTGAACAGGGGACCATACCTCCTGCCTCGGGAGCTCCTTTAGGGAGAGCCCAAAGTCAGACATGTTATAAAGACTAGACAGTTCAGTGTGGGAAGAGAAGCAGGAAGCGAGGGGTACAGGGGAGCGGGTAGGAGCAGGAACAAAATTTGCATCTAGACAGAATTGAACAAAACAAAAACAAAACCCAAAAATGTTCTCATTGCTGCTGGGTCCAATGCTCCTTAGCCGGACATCTCCTCCCGCTGCTCCTTGTTCCTGCGCACCTCAGCAGCATGCAGCTCCTGTGAAGAGAGGTGAAGCCCTGAGGAGTGGCCAAGGGTAAGGGTGTCCCTAGGAACTTTCAGATATATATACATATATAGTCGGCAGGCATTATCGCACCCCAGGAGCGTTGGAGCCACAGTGTTTAGGGATCAGACCAAGGGACTGGGCATCTGACCTCCAGCGTAAACAAGTTCCATTCCCTCTTGGAGCTGAGCCCCATGGGGATGCAAATTCCTTCAGAGCACTTCATAATTAATTTAACTATATATTACTGTGATTGCTAAATATGTCTCACTAGGACCAGATTCTGGGCCTTATTCCAACGCTGAGGGAAGTGCTCAACTTAAAAAAAAAAAAAAAAAAAAAAAAAAAAAAAAAAAAGGCTATAAAGACATTACTAGGACCCCCTTCTTTACTCAGGGTACAGACCGGATCCCACACCTAGAACCTGCCCAGCAGTGATCACGCCCCCCACATCAACGCCCCCAACCCTGCGCCCACCTTCTCGCGCAGTCGCTCGCGCAGCGCTGCAAGGTGAGCCTCGCGTATCTCCTTGCTCAGCTCCATCTTGTAGTTGAGCTTCTCCTCCGCCAGGCGGCTAAAGTTATTATTTTCTTCCAGCGCCTTGTGCAGCACCTCACGCTCGTGTTCACGCCGCTCTGCCAGCTGCTTCAGCACCTGAGCCTCCTGCGTCTGCGCAGAGCCAGGAGTTAGTAAGCAGCGACTGAGATCCCTCCTGAGCCAGGCCTTCACTCTCTGGTGCCCAACCGCTAGACAAACCCTACGTGCCTCACCTGCCAGGACATGGACCTAGCTCCATCTAATACCCATCAATCACTCTTCCCTCGGTCCCTGGGACTAATTTCTGTGAGCTTAGGGACCTTACACTATCCTGCATCCAATCCGCCTGGGACTTCTGGGGCCTTTGCACTGAAAATTCTGCTTGCCAGGAGGCCCCTCCAGTGCCAGGTGAACCGCAGTGGCTTGCTTTGTGCGACCCTTAGCCACAGTCTCCTTGTTGGACTGAGAACTCCCGAGCCCACAAATGTTGAAGAAGCAGGGTAAATTCTGAACCCTGAGCTGCGGTGGCTTCTCCAGACCTCTCCAGACAACTCCCTGTTGAGCACTGAGCAGGTATAGATGCAGCTAGGGCAGCGAAGTTCCTAGCTCCCCACTATTGCTCAGCAAAGAAATGTGTGCACAGGGATCTGGGAAGGGACATCGTGGTGCTACACTGCCCTACCCTGCTGGGGAAAGGAATGTCTGATGACTGCTGGGAAAATGGATAATGAGGAAAGTGGGGATCCTTAGGGTGATTAGCTCCTGGCCTAAGCTGCCTCCTGAATGATGCTGGGGACCCATGGGTACATCAGTTTTCAAGATAAACTTGTTGATCCTGGGTCCTTCTGTGCATGGATTAAGTAATTTCTCCTGTCCAGTGGACTTTGCCTCTGGGATCTCAATCCTAGAACAAATCTTGTTCTCTGTGTTTCAGTTATAAAAAGGCTAGTGTGAGGAGGGGCTGGGAGCCCCATTCATACCTCCCAGGGCCTGCTGAACTACCTAACCAACCCAACTAAGGATCTTCTAATGTGAGATCTTTTCTTCTCACTCCTCTGCCTTGAAAGAGTGCTAGCCTCTGCTTTATATCCCCATGGCTCCTCCTGGGGGAACACAACCCGACCTCCCTCTGCCATGATCAAAGTTGAGGTCCCCCTCAAGAATGTGGTTCCTGTTGTCCTATGTTTGTCACCGTCTCAGCACCACCTTCTCTCTCTCATTCCAATTGCTCAGCAGCATGTCCTGCACTCCCCAGCCCAACGTCCTGATCAAGCAAAGGGCCTGGTCAGCGATGCCAAGTGTATGTAGAGAGTCCTTGCCTTCCTCCGCTCCTCAGCTGCCTCCAGCCGCTTCTGCAGCTCCTCCAAGGAAGCATCCTTCCTCTTGGGGGGAGAGGAGAGCACAGGGCTCTCTGGAGATAGGTCAGAAGGAGACTTGAGGATGACCTCGAAGCTCTGGCCAGAGGCTCGCTTGTCCAGCTGTTTCACTTCCATATCTGCAGGGAAAACCAGATGGGGACTTAATGAGGCCTAGCCAGAGGATATAGGCAGTATGAGAGACCTTCTCCCAGCACACACTTAGCAAGGGTTGAGAAAGGGGTGCAGTTGCTCAGGTAGTTCTCTTGGGCATGGGTCCCTCCTCCCAGAACGACTCTCTGCAGCAGCCAGCCAGGCCACAGTATTACCAGAGGTCAGAAGAAACAAGAGAACTAAGGTGGTCATGCCCTAGCTGAGCAGGGCTAGCAGCTGTGTGGATACACTCACCCCCATACTGGTAGATGGTGTTGGGGTGAGGCTGTGAGTAGAAGCAGGAGCAGATGAGAGACAGCACAGACAACTCCTTCATCTTCTCCTTGTAGGCTGTGGATATGAAGTCAAGATGAGCAGGTACTATGACCATCCTGACATTTCTGTGTCTTCCTTTTCTACATTGCTCTTTATCTATGTGCATATTTGTTTTTCGTTTTGTTTTGTTTTGAGACAGGATCTCATGGAGTCCAGACTGGCCTTAAACTCACTATGTAGCCAAGAATGACCTTGAACTCTTTATCCTTTTGCTTCTACCTCCCCAAACCTGGATGTACAGTTGTGCACCACGATGCCTCTGTTTTCAGACAGTCTTGTTATATAGCCCACGCTGGTCTGGAACTCATTACGTATACCAAGCTGGTTTTTTAACTCATGTTCCCTGCCTGGCCTGTCTGTCTCTTATATTTTTTGTATGTTTCTCTCTTCTTTCTGTGGTCTGAATGTTCTCTTTCATGTTAGGAGGTGAGCAGATCATAAAGGTGCAAATTGGAGTAAAGCCTTGCCTGAAATAAGAAAATCAAAACAGTTTGGGGTTTTGTTTTGTTTCTGTTTTGTGCAGACTCTTGAATGAGATTAATGACCTTACTGCACAGTATCCTTAGTAATTCTTCAGCTCTTCTAACGTGTGAGGTCACAAGGACACATCTTCACTAGACAAGCAAACCTAGTGGTACCTTGACCTAGAGCTTTTAGTCTATAGAGAGATAAATTTCTACTTCTTAGAAGAAACATCCAGTCTAAAGGTATTTTTTTCTGATTAGTCTGAACAAACTATAACACTTCAGTCAGGGTCTCTGTCCTTCTGTCTTTTTTACTTAATCACTATTCTTGTGTCTTTTTCCTTTTGAAATTTTGCTTGTTTGTTTTGTTTTTCTTTTTTTAAACAGGGTTTTGCTCCAGTCCAGGCTGGCATTCAGCTCCCAATAATCTTCCTGCCTCAGCTTCCTGTGTTAAGATTACAAATGTGCCAGGCAGTGGCACATGTCTTTAATCCCAGCACTTGGGAGACAGAGGCAGGCAGATCTCTATGAGTTCAAGGCCAGCCTGGTGTACAGAGCAAGTTCCAGGACAGGCTCCAAAGCTACACAGAGAAACCCTCTTGAAAAAAAAAAGACTACAAATGTAAGTCACTGCACCCAGCTTCTTTGGGTCTTTCTATATCTCTGGTTACAGGTGTTCAAACTATTTCTTTCTCTGAGCATCTATTTCTGTGATTACTTGTAACTTTGTACCTTTGGTTTACAGGGTCTCACTATGTAGTCTTGGCTTGCCTAGGACTCCCTATGTAGATCAGGTGAGCCTCAAACTCACAGAAGTCTGCCTGTCTCTGCTACGATTCTCATGACCAGGACAAGTACAAAGTAGGGAACCCTCCCTGTAGCCCTCCCTTTCAATCCTGCCTCCCTCCCTTCTTCCCTTTTTTCCTTCCCAAAGACTGGACCTTGCTATATTGCTCAAAATGGCCTTGAACGCTCTGGTTCAAGTGATCCTCCTGCCTGCAACTCCCAAATAGCTGAGACTTCCACCTGTAGGGCATTTGTCTCTGGCTTGTAAACTTAGCTGTAAACTTGCATCTCAGACATCACCTCCACATCTTTTACCACTTTGAGGTGAATCTTTGTTCTCTCCAGACATCCACTAACTGCCCTTTCAGGTAGGCTTGGAGCCCAAGTTCCACCAAGGAAAAAGACAAAGGAGATGTCCACTCAGCCCTACAAACCCACTGCTTCCTTCCAGATCAAGTGCCAACCATCCAGTGCCCCTGCTACCCAACCAGAAAGGGAGGCAAGCCTGATGCTATGACCCTGACCCCAGATGGAAAAAAAAAAGACACTCACCTTTTTTGTTTGTTTTGTTTTGTTTTGTTTGTGTGTGTTGTTGTTTGTTTGTTTGTTTTTGTTTGGTTTTGGGTTTTTGAGACATCGTTTTCCTGTGTAGCTTTGGGTGTCCTGGAACTCGATCTATAAACCAGGCTGGCTTTGAACTCACAGAGATCTGCCTCCTGAGTGTTGGGAATAAAGGCATGCACCACCACCACTACCTGGAGAGACACTTACTTTTAAAATGTAAGTAATCTTACTGTTGTGAGACCATTCACTTGTGAACCAGCTCCTTGGAGACTACTGTCTTGGTAAAGTTCAACAGTCCTGCAAGCCCAGTACAGTTACTCCATTCCACAGGGCAATGCTAGGTCTTAGTTTACTGGTATGACATTAGCAACATTCATTGAAATGCAATTCTAGATTATTACTGTTCTTCCCTCCATCCTGGCAATTCCCAAAGTCTGGTAGGCTATGAGACTCAGACCTAGGTCTCTAGATAGATACAAGAAGAGGAAGAGGAGGGGGAAAGAAGAAGGCTGCTTCCATGTCTGATTATCTACTAGCACCTTTTGAGGGAACAGACAAGAGGAACCTGGACAAGCATTTAGATAGACCAGAAATATTCTGATCAAGTTTTACCCAATAATTTTAAAAATTGAGTTGGGTCAGGCAGTGGTGGCACATGCCTTTAATCCCAGTACTAGGGAGGGAGAGGCAGGTGGACCTATGAGTTCAAGGCTAGCCTGGTCTACAGGGTGAGTTCCAGGACAGCCAGGACTACACAGAAAAACCCTGTCTCAGGGGGGGAAAATGAGTTGGCATAGAATTAAATATATGGGGTAGAAGTGGTCAAAACTTTCATGGTAAGTTTTGTCCTCCCACAACAAGCACAGAGAATGCTGTTTTGATTTAAATTTTCTAATAACTCAGATTTATTTGGAAGCAGCATGGAGCCCAAGAGGCAGCAGAGAGGGCAGAAAGGAACCCGAGTGGGCAAGTCAAGGCTAGTCATTGTCTTAAGAAGAATTTGGGAAGGAAAAGAGATAGAAGCAAGAAGGGGCAGGCCTCAAAGGTTTTTATTTTTATTTTATTTTGTATGTATGGGTGCATTTTTTTCCCTCCATGTACATCTGTACACCACATTTGTGCTTGGTGTCCATGGAGGTCAGAAGAGTGTGGTCAGACTGGAGTTACAGAGGTTTGTGAGCCACCACCATGTGGGTGTTGAGAATCAAACCTGGGTCCTTTGGAAGATCAGCCAGTGCTCTTAAGCTCTGAGTCATCTCTCCAGCCCCTTGCTTTGTTTTTTCTTCTCTTCTCCCTTCTACCCCCTCCCTCGTTTTTTCCTTTCCTACTTTCTTCCTTTCTCCTTTCTGGTTGTTTGTTTGTTTGTTTGTTTGTTTGTTTGTTTGTTTGTTTTTCAGACAAGGTGCCAGGCGGTGGTGGCGCACACCTTTCATCCCAGCACTTGAGAGGCACAGCCAGGTGGATCTCTGTGAGTTCGAGGCCAGTCTGGTCTACTGAGCAAGATCCAAGACAGGCACCAAAACTACACAAAGAAACCCTGTCTTGGAAAAAGAAGAAGAAGAAGAAGAAGAAGAAGAAGAAGAAGAAGAAGAAGAAGAAGAAGAAGAAGAAGAAGAAGAAG
>CABHPQ010145073.1:14278-36605 GCA_902168405.1 Peromyscus aztecus
GTGGTGGTCATGGGTAGTGATGGTAATCAACATGATAACTTTAAAAGGTAATAATACCTACTGGCAGTAGTAGTGTGAACGGTAGTGGTGGTAATAGTAGTTGGGTGGTGGTAGTGAGAGTAGTAGTTATGAGTGGTAGCTAGGGCATAGTTGAGGATATGGTGAAGACCGTGCTGGTGGTGATAAGTGACAGTTCCGGTCATTGTACATACAATAGTGGCAGCACTGATAATATTTCAAAACTGATTGGCAGTGGTTAGGGTCATGATGTTGATGGTGACAATTAGAAGTGGTAATTGAGTGTGGTAGGGAATATGATCATAATAGTGAGATAGTTAGGAGTAGTTGGGGATGTAGTGGTGGTGTCAATTGTGATGATGAGAATTAGGAGTGGCAGCTGTGGGGTAGATGGAAATATGATAGTGGTACGGCAGTAGATAGTTCTGTATGGTAGTGATGATGGAGTTAAAAGTTTGGGCAAATAGTCATGACTATGAATGGCAGCAGCTGTGAGCAGAAAAGGGGATGGTACTGGATGACAAGATAAAGGGATGGTAGGTGGGCATGGCAGCAGTTATGGGTGGTAATGTCTTGCATATATTTGGTTGGGGTGTGGGGGAAATAGAAACAAAGGAAATTAGTCTTAATGGGAATTTCAGAGATCACTGTTCATGATTCAGTGTGCTGTTTATAATGACAAGATGAAGTTTAAAATAACTAATCATAAAGCAGTCACTGGCCAAAATGATCTTGGTTTCCAATTTAGTCTGTCTGTTACTGTTTATTGCTGAGGAAAACCCAGGAGTGTGAGAGAGGAAGCTGTCCCACTACCATCATTGACAGCCATTTAGCTATTATTAATTCTGTGCCTACTGTGTAGTGGATGCTGTGTGCATGTGCCCGTGTGTACGCACTTATAGCTTTAATTTAATCCTCATAAAAGCCCACATTATCCCCCTTAGACACACAGACACAGTTTGGTTGAATGATTTTGAGCATTTTGCAGAAATTCATTCAGGAAAAGGGTAGAATTGGACTTATTAATTCCTTCACCACTCCTATCCCTTCAGCTGTGTTATTGGGGAACAGCAGTGATGGGAAGTATCCACTGCTGTGGGATGTTCTGTATGGCAAATGTGTTGCTAATAAAACACTGATTGGCCTGTGGCTAGGCAGGAAGTGTAGGCGGGACTAACAGAGAGAATAAAAAGAACAGGAAGGCAGAGGGAGGCTCTGCCAGCCACCTCCAGGACAAGCAGCTTGTAAAGATGCCGGTAAGCCACGAGCCATGTGGCAAGGTATAGATTTATAGAAATGGATTGATATAAGATATAAGGACAGTTAGCAAGAAGCCTGCCACGGCCATACAGTTTGTAAGCAATGTAAGTCTCTGTGTTTACTTGGTTGGGTCTGAGCGGCTGTGGGACTGGCAGGTGAAAGAGATTTATCCTGACTGTGGGCCAGGCAGGAAAACTCAAGCTACAATCCACTCATTTAGTTAGGAGTGGAGTACCGTGGTATAGGGACCAGCTTCGAAGACTATGGGTCAAGAACTCAAACGGGGTCTTATAACTAAATGTAAAGGTCATGAAAAAATTGGTGACAGGGGCTGGAGTGATGAATCAGTGGTTAACAGCACTGACTGCTCTTCTAGAGGACCCGGGTTCGATTTCCAACACCCATGTTGTTGCTGATGGCCATCTATAACTCCAGTGCCAGGGGAGTCTAACCCTCTCTTCTGGCTGCCACGGTATAATGCACACACATGGTGCACAAACATACATGAAGGCAAAACATCCATACACATAAAATAAATAATTTTTTTTTAAATCTGGCAACATCAAAAGGTTTCTGAGCAATCAAGGACCAAGACATAATTCAAAATCAGGCACAATGACTCCAGTGTGTTTCTGGTGGTGTCCATCCATGTAGCATCCTCAACTTCACAGCGACTTTGGTTAAGACACACATCCTGCACACTTCTCAAGTCTATGACATCACACCAAACCCTGCCAACCAATACAGTCTGAAACACCATGGCTCAGACTTGAAACTACCATGCATTTTTGTTATGAAATGCAGTATTTTTACTGGCATAAAAAATGTTCTGCTCTTATAAAAACAGAAAATGGTTTGGGTCAGCAAGATGGCTCAGTGGTAAAGGTAGTTGCTCCTAAGCAGATGACCTGAGTTTAATCCCAGAACCCACAGAGTGGAGGGGGAAAACCAACTCCCACAAGTTGCTCTCTGACCTCCAAATCTGTTCCAGGACATTCATGTAACCACCTACACACACACACACACACACACACACACACACACACACACACGCACGCACGCATGCACGCACGCACACACACATTAAATAAATAAATAAATAATAAATATATGTAATTTTTTATTTATTTAAGAAAATCTTTTATTCATTTTACATACCAACCCCAGATACCCCTAGCATTCCCCCCACCAGAATCCACGCCCCATCTTCTCCTCCAAAAGGGAAAGGGCTCCCATGAGGAGTCAGCAAAGCCTGGTACGGTCCGTTGAGGTAGGACCAAGCCCCTTCTCCCTGTATCAAAGCTGAGCAAGACGTCCTACCGTAGGTGATGGAATCCAGAAAGCTAGCTTGTGCACCAGGGATAGATCCTGATCCTACCACCAGGGGCCCCTCAAACAGACCAAGCTACACAACTGCCTCAATTATGCGGAGGGTCTAAGTTCGTGAGCTCCTAGGAGCTTGGTTCAGTTGTCTCTGCAGATTTTCCCATCATGATCTTGACTCCCCCTTGTCATATAATCCCTCCTCCCTCTCTTCAACTGGACTTTTTTAAAAAAAATTAAACGTAATAGTTTAATTATAGGAAACAAAGACTTGTGGTGATGCTGTCCTGCCATCATTCCACAGCATGTGAGTCTACATTGGTTTACCTATGGGCTGTATCGGATTAGAACGGTGGTTTTCAATATTACTGTTTGAGTTGCTGATGGGGTTTTATTTTGCTTAAGTGTTAAGTGAATTTAACTTGGGAATTATGACAGAATTTCCAACAATTACCAAAACAATCCTACAAACTTACTTCAGCCATTTTCTACTATGTATTTCTGTGAAGTGCCATTCTCAGCACTATGGTGATATTTTATTTGTACTGAAATGTGATTTTATTTGTATGTTAATAAATAAAGTTGCCCAGGGGTCAGAGCTATTAGCAAGCCATAGTGAAAGCTGGGCAGTGGTGGTGCACACCTTTAATCCCAGCACTTGGGAGGCAGAGCTAGGCAGATCTCTGTGTTCAAGGATACAGCCAGCATTGGAGACACACGCCTTTAATCTCAATACCAACCATAGAAGACCTGGAGGTCTGTGCAGACAGGCAGTGACTAGGAGGTCATGTGGTTGGATTTACAACCAATGAGAAGGCAGAACAGAAACTCTATAAAAAAAAAGACAGACACAGGAAGTAGGTCTCTTTCAGAGAGGTACAGCAACAGCGACAGTGAAGGGTAAGGTTTGAGCTCTTAGCTCTGACCTCTTGGCTTCCATCTTTGCATTGGCTCTGTGTTTCTTATTGAATAAGATGGTTACTTCTACACAGCACTAACAAATATAAAATCAAAATATTGATCAACTCTGGAAAACATTAAGGATGCATTGTATCTCACAGCATCAGATATTTAGCCAAGATTTAATTCTCTGTGAAAGAGAAACAAGTACAACCACCTCATTAGGATGCTAATTTGCTTTCATCATTGATGAATTATAAAATTCTATATGTCAAGTAATTATTTTAAAATAAATGTCTTTAATGATTTATTAACAGTAAATGTTTGATTGTGTACCTGTATATACAGGGTTTATTGTACAAATTTTTCTTGGGTGAAGAGTGGTCATGAACAAAAAACATTTAAAAAGTCCTGATGTAAAGCATGCTTTCAGAAGCCAGGCAAAATTAGTATTAGTATTAGTAATAGTATTAGTATTAGTATTAATATTAGTATTAGTATTAGTATTATTAAAGCATGCTTTCAAAATAGCTAATTTTTTTTCATTTTTCTTTATTAAGAAATTTTCTACTCATTCCACATACCACCCACAGATCCCACCTCCTCCCTCCTCCCACCGCCCAGCCCTCTCTCCCAAGCCACCCCAAATCCCCACATCCCCCAAATCAACGTCTCCCAAGGGAATCAGCAAAGCCTGGCACACTGAGCCTAGGCAGGTCCAAGCCCCTTCCCACTGCACCAAGGCTGCCCAAGGCGTCACACCACAGGTACCAGATTCCCAGAAGCCTGCCCATGCACCAGGGATGGACCCTGATCCCCCTACCTGGGTACCCCCCAAACATTTCAAGCCAAACAACCGTCTTCCATATCTAGAGGGCCTAGTCCAGTCTCATGGGGGCTCCACAGCCACCAGTCCACAGTTCATGGGCTTCCACTAGTGTGGCTGGTCATCTCTGCACGTCCTCCCATCATGATCTCGACATCCCTCACCTGCAGAATCCCTCCTCTCTCTCATCAATTAGATTCCCGGAGCTCAGCCTGGTGCCGCCTGGCTGTGGATCTCTGCATCTGCCTCCATCAGTCACTGGACAAAGGCTCTATGATGACAGTTAGGTTATTTACTAGACCGGTCACCAGGGTAGACCAGTCCAGGCATCCTCTGGACCACTGCCAGCAGTCCAAGGTGGGGTCATCCTTGTGAATTCCTAAGAGCCTCCCCAGCACCCTGCCTCTTCCTGTTCCCATGATGTCCTCATCTATCATGGTATCTCCCTCCCTGCCCTCCCACTCTGTCCCTGTTCAAGCTTGACCCTCCCATTTCCCTATGTTCTCATCCCCCACTCCTCACCCTCTGCCACCCCTCCACACCCAGTCTGCTCATGTGGATCTCATCCACTTCTCCTTCACTGGGTCATCCATGTGTCCCTCCTAGGGTCTTTCCCTGTTAGCTAGCCTCTCTGGAGCTGTGGGTTGCAGTCTAATCATCCCTTCCCTCACATCTAGTATCCACTTATGAGTGAGTACACACTGTGTTTGTCCTTCTGAGTCTGGGTTACCTCACTCAAGATGATATTTTCTAGTTCCATCCATTTGCCTGCAAATTTCATGACATCATTGTTTTTTACTGCTGAGTAGTACTCCATTATGTATATGTGCCACATTTTCTTTATCCATTCTTCAGTTGAAGGGCATCTAGGTTGTTTCCAGGTTCTTGCTATTACGAATAATGCTGATATGAACATAGTTGAGCATGTGTCCTTGTGGTAAGATTGAGCATTCCTTGGGTATATGCCCAAGAGTGGTATAGCTGGGTCTTGATAGTAATAATAATATTATTATTAAAGCATGCTTTCAAAATAGCTATTTCTAATCAAAGGAACACATAAATTATCACTATCTTGTATGTAAGAGACACTAAAGACTCCATCAGAAAACTCTTAGGACTGATACACTACTTTCAGCAAAGTTCATAAAAGCAACATCTAAAAATCAATAGGTTTTCTGCACACCAATAACATGCTGAGAAAGAAGTCAAGAAAACAATTCTATTCACACGAACATCCAAAAAAGATTCCAAAGAATGGACTGAACCAAGGAAGTAAAGGAACTCTAAAACAAATATTTTAAAACCAAAGTAAGTGAGGTGCTAAGTGCCATTAATAAAACTCCCTCACAGGCGATGTCCTAAGCTTTTGTGGGTGTCATCAGGATGCAGGCACTCGGCAAATGATGTCTTGAGCACCTGCTAAGCATCAAGCACTGAGACACAGATGTGAAGGGGGTGGGGGCAGGCTACGCCCTTGTGTAACCGACATCCCAGTGACAAGATGGCATAGAAGAGTAAGGATTGTCTAAGTGAACAGAGGAGTTTCCATTGCAAACTGGGAAGGGCTCACTCAGAAGCTAACATGTGAAGAAAGGACAAACCTGGAAAATGAGCAACAGAAGAGCAGTTCAGGAAAACGAAAGATGATCTACCAATACACCCAAGAAAAATTGTCCCATGTTTGGGATCAGTGGGAAAGCCACTGTCACGGTGATATAAGCAGAGTGGAACTGTAGCTGTAGAAAATGCAGCCTTTAGGCAATGGAGCTGTGAGGTGCACCGAGTCCCTTGGGGGCCAGCAGGCCATCGTAGACTTCATGATCACTCTAATTTGACTTGTGGCTGTTAAGTGAAGAACAGTCTGAGACTCAAGGTATACCATAGTGGTGGTGTCCTTGCCTAGCCTGTGGAAGGCCCTGGATTGATTCCCAGCAGAAGAAGAAGGAAGAAGAGAAAAGGGAGGAGGAGGCAAAAAAGGAGGAGTGGAGAAAGGGGGAAAAGAAGAAAAGAAGTTAAAGGCTGGAGTAGGGGAGGAGGAAGGAACTATCTATAAGATAGTACCTGTGCAATGGTTCAAGTGTAAGACGGTGGCTGGGACAAGGTAATGAGGTTAGAGGCTGCAGATCATGGCTGTACTGTACCAGTTTGAACACAAAACCGCAATCTTTATTGGGGCTTGAGAAACATGAGACAGGAGCTGAATGTGCTGGCACATTCCTTTAATCCCAGAACTCTGGAGGCAGAGGCTGGTGGAACTTGGTGAGTTCAAGGTCACCCTTGTCCACACAGAGAGTCCCAGGCCAGCCAGTGTTCACAATGAGACTTTTCTCAAAAAACTGAATAAAATGCATGGTAAAGAAGTCTAGGCTTTGGAACAAGCCATTAGGTGACACTAGGGGAGGACCACCCTTTGAAAAACAGCGATTCATCTCTTTGAAGATGGCATCTGTTCTTGTCACTTTTGTTCCCCTTTTGAAACACAAATCACTTGCTAGATGGACGGTTTTCATAAATATTTTTAATGAAAACATATAAAATGAAAACATTTTCAGGCAAAACTTTTGAAATCATGCCAAGTCTTAATATTAATCTGTGTGTTTCGATTCTTATTAATATGAAGTTGCAAATAAATATAATATACTTTTTTAAAGTGTAGTTTCACTACGTAGCCAAAGCTGGCCTCGAATTTCTGGTCCTCCTGCCTCTGCTTCTCACGCTTGGATTATAGATGTGTGCCAATACGCCCAGCCAAGTTGTGTACTTTTTAACCTTTATTAAATAAGCAAATCTTTGTGTTCCACTTTCAAAATTTCCCTAGTACTGTTAAATGCACAGCCACACAGTACAGGGTGTTTCTGGAAAGTTCCTGGTCCATAGACCTGAATTGACAATCTCAAACTGGTTTAATGGGATAGCAGAATGCCTGGTTTCCATCAACACCAAACTTTTCTTCCATAAAATGATTTAGAGAAGAGTGAAGGAAATTGTAGCCATCCTTCATTGGCCATTATCGGCAGGTATGTGTCTGATTTAGTACTCTCCACCATTTCTTTTGTGTCCTTGGCCTACAAGTGTGGTGTATATGATGTGAGTGACCCTGTTGTAAATGATGGAAATTGGCTTTGAGTAACATACAGTGCAACTATTTCCTGTAGAGATCTGGAGACACATATTTGATAGAAACGGAACAGAAAGTACTGTGGTGGTAGCTTAGGTCTTGTGTTTTGCTTTTTGTGGTAATGGGAAATGAACCCAGAGCCTCATGCACCCTAGGCAGATGATCTACCACTGAGCTATATCTCCAGCACTCTTTGTACTTGTTATTTTAATACAGGACCTCACTAAGTTACCCAGGCTGGCCTTGTGTTCCTTCTGTAGCCTAGTAAGGCCTTAAACTTGTGGCCCTCTTGTTCATCTTCTCTAGTAGCTGATACTACAAGCATGTACCACCACACCTGACTTCAGGCTTAAAAATATTAAAGTGGTTTCAAACTTTGTTTTACCTCACATTTAGGAAAAAACTCACAGTGTCTCTAATAGCCAAGTCAAGTAATGATCTCCAAAGAATCTGTCAAGCCGTTCTCACCAGCACCTGCTGGAAGTACCAAGAGGTTCTACCACATTTACATCTCTTACATAGAAAGCTAATAAGTCCTGGCCAACATACTGATCTTTTAGAAATCAGAAAGGCTGAAAATGAATACTCAGTTCCAAGCCATTTCATTCATCCTCTGAATCCAGAGCCTTTAAGGCATCAAAGTTAGCATGGCTTCATTCATCGCTTTTACAGAGACAGGTGTCCAAGATATAATGATGAAGTTATTTAGTTAGGAGAGTCACTCGAAATTGCTCATTCACTCAAAATAAAATGCCTGTTTAGGGTTTGGACTGATCTATATGCACAGTTTATACACTTTATACACTATAGCAGTAGGAGACTAGCAAGTGGGGGAAAGAAACAAGTCAAGTTTCTACCCTTACAAAGTCTCATTTCTTGTTGATGTTGTGTGGTAGGAACTTCAGATAAACAGTTTGAAAACTCAAAGTGAAATGTCTTGAGTTTCCTTTCAGATAGTTGCAGTCTCTCCAACTTGACTATGTGTGTCTATTTCTGGGAGTAAGAAACAAAAGCTGCGCTTTCTGTCACTTGGTTGGCACAGATAATTCATGATTATAGAAAGGGTTATCATTAATGTTTATGGGCAACTCTAAAAGCAAACACATCACTATAGATAAGAGGACAAATTAAGTGTCGATAAAAATGTAGCATACATTCACACAGGGAGAATGCTGTCTGGTAGAGCAATTAAAAGGAGGCATGTGAAGTTCAGATGTAGCACAAATCTTAAAACGTCTTATTAATAAAATCAAACCAGAAGCCAGGTGTTGGGGTGAATGCTGGAAGATCAGAGAAGCAGAACAAGCCACAGCCACCTCACCTCACCAGTTCCTCAGCTGATCCTGTTTCCTCAGACTGGAAGCCTCTGAGTCCTCATCCAAATGGATCTCAGCTGAACTGCTGCTAAAAGCCTAAAAGCTTAACCAGCTCCAGTTTCTGGTCCTCATGCCTTATATACCTTTCTGCTTCCTGCCATCACTTCCTGGGATTAAAGGCGTGTGTCACCATGCCTGGCTGTTTCCAGTGTGACATTGAACTCACAGAGATCCAGACGGATCTCTGCCTTCAGAATATTAGGACTAAAGGTGTGTGTGAGTGCCACCATTTTCTGGCCTCTATATCTAGTGTCTGTTCTGTCCTCTGACCCTGGATAAGTTTATTAGGGTGCACAATATATTGGGGAACACAATATCACCACATTCAGAAGCAGGTGCTCCAGGCTGCAAACTGTCGCTTCACTAGCTGTTTTACATGGGACACTTCTTCCAAGCTTCCTGTCTCGGTGTCCTCACTTGTCACGACGGAACCATAATAATATGTATTTGACTGAATGTGAGAATGCGTATAAAACAGTTAATCCCAGTGGCTAGCACCACGGTTATACCTAGCAGTCATTAACATTATAATAGCTTTATTAATTCTACACGCCAAAGGTGAAAATTAAGAAGCCCAGCAGCAAAATCCCAACCATGTTTTCTCATTGTCCAAAGGCATTATTCTCAGTCAGTGGGGGCATTTCCATTTCTGAGTTCTCAAACACATCCTGTCTCTAAAATTTAATAAGAAATAGTGACAAGAACTCAGAAGGCCCTAAAACACATCCACACATTTAAATCCACTTCCCTTGACTTCCCATAGTAGGTCACTGACACATGACCTGTTTACTCTTGTGTAGAGAAAAAAATACTGGTTTTTTTTTTTTGCATAGCTTTTTTTTCTTCTTCTCTGTTCAGTGTGTTTTCTTCTTTCTTTGAATCTAGACCTTAAGCTATCTAGAAAGGTTTTTTAACCTTAATAAAGAAAATGAAAACATCTTTACCAGCTCCTATTAACATAATTGTACTGTTTAAATTATTCTTGACCATCCTTATACAAGCCAATTTTTGTTTTGATACTGTAGGATTATTTTCTTAGGAACTTTAGGCATTTTATTTGAGGCAAATAACGTAGCCCTAAACGTCTAATTCTGTGTTTCTATTGTGTGTGATGCTTCAAAATTGTGTTATGTCTTATTTCTCTGATTTCTAGATCTCATCTCCCTTCCCACCTCTTACCTCTCATCACCGTACACTTGTCTATACTACATTACACTTTTGGCTAAAAGAGACTTTCTAAGAGAAGACAAATAAATACTCCTGATAAATACAAAAGTTGGAGTGGAAACAAAAATAATAGTGACTGCATTTCTCTCATAGTTTGGTTGGTTGGTTGGTTGGTTGGTTGATTGGTTGGTTTAGGGGTTTAGTTGTTTTGCTTTGGGGTTTTTTTTTAAGGTTCTGTGTATTGAACCCAGAGTGCTATGCTTGCTAGGTAAGTGTTCTACCACTGAGTTACATCCCCATCTCCCACTTTAAAATGAAAGGAATTTAGGTGTATGTGAAGGCATGCACTCACAATTCCAGTCCTAGGAAGGCTGAGGTAGAAAAACTGACAATTCCAAGGCAGCTGAGATACATATTGAGACCCTGTCTCACAAGCAGTATGGACTACTCGTGATAGAAAATTCCCTGAATCATATAGATAAACCCCTTAATCATATACAGTCTTCTTATTTTCCAAGTTCCCAACACATGGAATAATAAATTCTTTTAGAGACAGAAATCCTAATTACTCTATCTTACTTATTATACATTATTGTATGTAAAATGTATAATATATGTTATATATTACATGTACTGAACTATCACATCATAACAATAAATATGTATGATTATTCTAAGACATATGAATTTTTTCAAAGCATAGAGCCAGCTTTTGCTAGCCCTGGTTCTTAAAACTCTTTAGTAAATTTGATTACAAGAAAAAACACAAGGATGTTTTACAATCTAATAAAAGGGTAGAATTTATACGATGTTAACTGGATCAAGAATAAAAATATAAGGGCCAGACATGGTGGCACATGTCTTTAATCCCAGCATTTAGGAGACACAGACAGGTGGACCTCTGTGAGTTCGAGGCCAGTCTTGTTGAATAATCAAGTTCCAGGCAAGCCAGGGCTACACAGAGAAGCCCTGTATAAAAAAAAAAAAAAAAAAAAAAAAACACTCCTATCTTGCACATGGCTAAAACTCTCTCAAATTGAGTTTTTTAACTATGAAGTGGAAGTTCAGATTGTGAACTAGACAAGCAAATGTGCACAAAAATTGATGAGTTAGTGGCCAAGGCTGTTGACACATGCCTATCATCCCAGCTACTCAGGAGCCTCAGTCAAATGTTCAAAGTTTGACTAGACTATAGAATACTCAAGGCTAGCCAGGGCACCGTAGTGAGACTTTCTCTCATAACAAAAAATAAAACTAAGCTCAGCTGCAGAGTGACACTCAAGAGTTGGGTTGTTTCTTCTTCATAGTTGAGATTCCTAGTTCCCACTCATACACACTCTAATATTAGACATCTAGGGCCAAGCCAGATATCTTAAATTTGAGAAGATTTCTTAAAGTGTTTAGTGAAAAGCTCACTTTTAATAAACTAAATGGCATATGTTCAAGTCCAACCTTACCTAATTCTCTATATTTCACCTGTAATTTCATTTCTAAATATATTTCCCTTTTATCTAAAATAAGGTGGACAGAATTGGGTTAGATGTCTGAAAGAAAGCTAATTATTACCCCACAAAGTAAAGCAGCTCATCACAGATGTGTTTGTACACAGACAAAATCTAGGAAAACACACAGGTGCTCAGCTCTTTAAAGATGGTTTTGTGAGAAATGCAGACTTAGAAGATTCTTGATTTTTCACTTTCAAGATTAAATATAGAAGAAATTCCTCCAGGACACTGTCTTCTTGATGTAATTACCCAGATTCAAGCATGGAAGGAAGTGCCAGTTTGCTTAGAAATGACAGTGGGAGGTTGGCAAACACAAGTAGAGATTTCGGACAAAATCTGAACTAAATGGCATGCATTTCGGTTATTTAAAGAACTCATTAAGTTATGCAATCTTCTTTCATTTTTTAATTGAAATAGAATTCCATCACTTTCCCCTTCCCTTTCCTCCCTCCAGCTGCTCCCAGATACCCTCCCTCTAACCTCCATATACCCCCCACTCCCAAGGTCATAACCTCTCTCTGATTATTATTGCTACATACTTATATATGTTTATGTGTATGTATGTATGTATGTATGTGTATACACAAATATAAAGAAATACAACCTGCTAGTCTGTATTTGTTACTGATGTGTATATGGTTTCAGAGCCAACCACTCTGCACTCGACACCCAGAAAGGGGCTTGTCCCTGGGAGAGGCTAATTCTCCCACTCCCAGCAGTCATTAGTTGCCTACAGTTCTTTGTCTAGGGGTGGACCCTTTGAGATTTTCCCTCTTCCACATTAAGATGTCCATTGATATTCCATTGTTCTGGTATTCTTTTTTTGTTTTGTTTTGTTTTTAAGCACAAACATGCTAAGTTTAATAATAAAACAAGTCACATATGTATCTACCAAGAATTCCTAGATTGAAAACACAAGGATTCTGTTACAAGATCCCCTCCAAACTTCATATCGTAGACATGATTAAAGACTTAAGTGTTTAAACATATTTTCTTGGTCAACTTAAGCTTCAATAAAGCTAAAATTACAACTTAAAATTTTGTTGATTTTGTACTTGACAGATGGTAGACTGTGTGATGTTTCTTTATTTTTATTTTTTTATTAAGAGATTTTCTATTCATTTTACATATCGACCACAGATTCCCCTGTCCTCCCATTCCCCAGCTTTTCCCCCAACCCACCCCCCTTTCTCACCTTCTCCAAGGCAAGGTCTCCCTGGGGAGTCAGCAGAGCCTGGTACATTCAGTTGAGGCAGGTCCAAGCTCCTCCTCCCTGCACCAAGGCTGAGCAAAGTGTCTCAGCATAGGCACTATGTTCCAAAAAGAGATATCAAGACCATGATTGGAAAAAGAAAGCATAGGGACAAATAGCCAAACTAGTGGAAGCACATGTGAACCAATAGCTGAGGAACCCCCATGGAACTGGAATAGGCCCTCTGGATAAGTGAGACAGTTGTTTAGCTTGAACTGTTTAGGGTGGCCCCAAACAGTGAAACCCGGACCTGTCCTTAGTACACGAGCCGGCTTTCTGGTATTCTTTTTGCAGCTGTTTCTAGAAGAGCGTGCTTAACAGCAGACTTTCTGGTATTCTGGATCTTACAGTCCTTCTGCTCCCTCTTCCTAATGTTCTTTGAGCAGTAGATACATGAGCTATGATGTAGATGTAGCAATTGGTGCTTTGCTCCCCACATGCTTTAATGTCTGCGTTGTATACAATGTAGTTTTCTATGATGGTCTCCAACTGCTTTTAAAAGAGGTTCCTTTGATCTTATCTGTGGGTATAAGGATAAAGTTAGAATGTAGTCAGGAATTATGCTGGTCTAGCAAAGTGGTGATAGTAGATTCTTTTCTAAAGTCCATGACCTCACTAGCCCCAGGATGCTACCTACCTATTTTCCAATAACCGGCTTGATTTCCTTCCTGTGGAGTGGGCCTTAAGTCTAATCAGAGAGCTGTTGGTTACCACCACCATGTGAGTGCCGCTTATTGGACCTCCCTGCAATTTTTCTTAAGGAGAATCCTACAAGTAAATGGAAGTGTATTTGCCAATGTAAAATATCATCTGGTGAGCAGGCCACATTTTTACATCTCCAAATCACCATTGCATTACCTTCAAAGACATGAGAACTCAAAGAAAACTTGGAAACAGACAGATAGCCAAGCCAGCATCAGAATCTATAGGGAACTCCAAAGAAGCAGCCAAGCTGACAAGAGCCTTGAGACTTGAAGAGCAGACCTGGCTCTTCCCTTGATGTCCGGTCTGCCAGACCCACCCCCACCCCCATGGAGATGTAGACTTCAGACCTCCATAACCCCATGCACTATGTACAAGAAATTTGGAAAGACGATTTTGCAAACAAAATCTATAGCCTACATCTGATTAAAAAAAAAGTCCAAGGCCAGGCTCAGTATGTAAGGGCACTTGCTGCCAAGCCTGACAACCTGAGTTCTGCCCAGTCACAAGGACCTGAGTTTGATCCCCAAAATACACATGGTGGAAGGAAAAAACCCATTCCCACCAACCTACACTAACCTCACAAGCCATTCCAGTTCTTGGAGAACCCCCATTAATTCAATGAGAATTTGTCTTTATTTACATTTTATTTCAACAAAGAACTGTTAGAAGTAATACACCTGTAGCGACATTTAATAGAAGGTAATATTTCTACAGCCTGTTCCCTGAAGTAAGGCGTGACTTGCCTGCAATTGTAGGAATTAATAGTCATTGTAATTGGCCAAAACTCTCTAATAAAAAGAGAGGCTACATTTTCCATTGTAGCAATTCAGGAGCCATGGGATTCTTATTACATTAAATTCAGTATTTATCTCATGAATATCACTGTGTGTTATGAATTGTCCCCACAAAATAGATGAAATCCTCAGTTACTACATTCTAATATTTAGTGAATAGTCATTTGGGAATTATTACTTTATGTACAGAATTTTTAAATGTTTTAAATTTTCCTTTTACTATGTAAATCCAGTGATTTGTATCCATGCCATACTGGTGGGTTTAATGGTTGCAGAATTCACCTTAATTACTTAAAAAGATATATTGATTACAATTCCCACACCTAAATCTCAAGAGTCATTCAAAAGAGGGGGCAGAAAGATTGTAAGAGCCAGAGGATTGGGGAGTTGACTGTGAAATTGTGTCTCCTAGGAATATCAGCAGCCATCAACATGACTGTTTAAACATTGGCTGAACAAGGACAGCAACAGACGTGCTAACATGGATGGAGGCCTCAACCCTGCACGAAGAACTGCAGGCAACCGAGAAAGCTGAGAGCAGGAGAAACAGTCTTCCCCAGGGAAGATCACACCAATTGGTTATCCAATACCAAATGGTCAGCCATAAAAACAAACATCAAAGAAACATAATGCAGACTGAGCAGGCTGTATTTATATATTTAGGAATATGTATGTAATGACAATTAATGAAAAAGAGGCCATGAATCTGAAAGCCAGCAAGGAGGAGTGTGCAGGAAGATTTGGAGGGAGGAAAGGGGAAGGCGAGTGATACTATAATGCATGCATATAGATTTATAGCTATGCTGGGTGTGGTGGTACTTGCCTTTAATCTCAGCACTCAGGAGGCAATACATGACCATCTCTGAAAGTTTGAGGCCACCCAGAGCTACATTGTGGGACTCTGTTTCAAATAAATAAATAAATAAATTTGTATGCAAATGTATATGCATATTGAAAAATCCCCAAAATGGACTTTTTAATGAGGGGCCAATTGGCAGATCTTTGGTGGCTCCAGACTCAGGATGAGAAACATACACAGACCTTTTCACTGACTGCTAAGTGAATTTTAACGTTTTTCTTTTCAATTGTCAGTTTGTCCCTGTTGGAAACCACAGATGTCATTTATCGTTACGGTCGTTATCTTGGCATACTTCCCAAGTTCATTACCTTGTCATTCCACTAAAGTCATGACAGCTAATAGACCAAAAGAGCACGTGACTTAATGCATTAGTAAAGTTCACAGTTCACTACATCATAGGTTTCTGATTTATCAGAACTTTGCATCATAACCTTTTCCTCCATAACCCCATGCATTATGTACAAGAAATTTGGAAAGACAATTTTGCAAACAAAATCTATAGCCTACATCTGATTAAAAAAAAAAGTCCAAGGCTGGGCTCAGTATGTAAGGGCACTTGCTGCCAAGCCTGACAACCTGAGTTCTGCCCAGTCACAAGGACCTGAGTTTGATCCCCAAAATACACATGGTGGAAGGAAAAAACCCATCCCACCAATGCCACAAATTGTCTTCCAACATCCAAACAACTCGAACAACTCAAGCAGTGGCTTGAATGCTTATGTATGTGAGTGCTCATGTGTGTGTGTGTGTGTGTGTGTGTGTGTGTGTGTGTGTGTGTGTGTGTATGTGAGAGAGAGAAAGTGATTGCTCGTGTGTGTGCGTGAGTGATTGTGTGTGTGAGTGCTCATGTGTGTGTATGTGAGAGAGAAAGTGATTGCTCATGTGTGTGTGAGTGAGTGCTCATGTGAGTGTTTATGTGTGAGAAAGAGAAAGTGACTGCTCGTGTGTGTGTGTGAGTGCTCATGTGTGTGTGAACTCGTGTGTGTGAGAGTGTTCATGTGAGATATATATATATAAATTTTTTAGTTAAACGGTTCCAAGTCATACATAAACGTATAAGTTTGTGTACACACATATATATCAAATTCCCACACAGGGGCTGGTGATGTAGCTCAGTGGTAGAGTGCTTACCAAACACACACAAGACCATGGGTTTTTGTATATAGAGGTGGGGACAAAAAGAAAGGCAAGACCATGTGTAATACAGTAGTTCCCTTCTTTGTTGCCATGATAAACTCTGACCAAAGGCAGCCTTGGGGATGGAAGGGCTTGTTAGAAACACAGGTTACAGTCCATTGTGAAGGCAAGCCAGAGCAGGAGCTTGAGGCAGGAACTTGGAGATGAGAACTGAAGCAAAGACCACAAAAGAGCCCTGCTTACTGGCTTGATTCCAGGCTCACGGTCAGTTACCCTTCTTGTACAGCCCAGGCTCACCCCCACAAAGAGCTGTGCCCACATTTTTTGGTATTAAATGAACCCCAATGTCTTCCCCCACCCTTCTCACACTATTTTCTTTCCCAAAAAAAGCAGCCTACATGAGTGGTCCAGACTATAGCTTGCAGGTGAACTCAACCATGCCAGCGCTTTGACAGGGACAATCTGAGGAGGGTCTGACCATTTCTCCCTGTTCACTGTGAGCCCGGGACTGGCACTACCTGGAGCTGTGTGCCTCCCTTGATGCTTCTTCATTCTATGGCCATAATTTGCTAATAGCCCTCCATTCAGCTAGTCTCAAATGATCCTGTTTGGAGGGGCCATTCCATTCATTTCCTCCTGGGACCTGTACTCATTCATTCACCAAATTGTCTTTCAACCTTCCCATTCCAAATGCCTTCCTCTGACCCTTTTTTTAACTTTTCTTGTATTTTCCTTTGCATACCTGAATCTCAAATGGTTTTAAATGCCAGAGCAATAACTGTACATCTGAGTCCCTGGTACCTGGCAACATCTCATAATATAATAAATGTTTAATAAAGGATGATTGAATATATGTGTGAACAAATGGTTGCAATTATAAGGGTCATTCTCGGCATAAATAACGGTTTTATTCGGTTACCTTGCCCTTATCCTTGTATTACTGCCACCAGTAAATAGTTTGAGCCTTGAGCTTGACTAAGAAACTAGGAAAGAATTGTATGGACTTTATCACCTCAGGCAACAATGTATTTTCATAACAGTTTTGTGACACAACACATATTACTAAAAAAAAAAAAATATGCAACTGTCTCCTTGTATCAAATGGCATTTACTTTTCATCTTTGTAATTTCCTCCACAGGAATCTGAGAGTTCAGGGGGCATCAGAGAACATAAGGAACTAACAATTTCATTTCTGTTCAAAATTAAATATTTTAATAGTTTGCCAAAAGCAAATCCCTATTTATATTTTTCTTATTATTTTGCTCATTCAAATATTTGCTGTGGATTTTAAATGACAGATCTCGTTCTCGGAAAATGATTACATCGATTTAATTAGATTGTAGCCTCAGGGGTCACTCTTCTACATCTAAGAAGTTTGGAACAAAAAAAAAAGATTCTGAAATCAGAAGAGGCAGTGCTTGTGGACACCTGGCGTGTGTTCGCGTGTTGCTTCTCTATGCGACGTGCTAATGCTTCTCTTGTAATTAAGCTTGGGGTTTTTTGCTTGACAATGGATTCAAGAAATAGTTGAAACTTCCTTTATATCCCGCTCTGAATTTTGTCCCTCCTGTTCTCCCAAGCTTTCACAGATACATTTTCTGCTTTTTTAATAGAGACACAGATATCCATAGCTAATAGATTTTAGTTTGTGTGTGGCTTTTTAAAAATGTATGAAGAGCTGGGAGGTGGTGGCACACACCTTTAATCCCAGCACTCGGGAGGCAGAGGCAGGTGGGTCTCTGTGAGTTTGAGGCCAGTCAGGGCTACAGAGTGAGTTCCAGGAAAGGCTCCAAAGCTACACAGAGAAACCTTGTCTCAAAATATATATATATATGAAGAGCTTCACACCACAGATATCATTTTCTTACTTGGATTTTAATCCAATAATGCTTTCAGCGTTTGTGCACATTAGTGACTGACTGTATGTGAAGTTTATTCTTTCCCACATCTGTAGAGCAGATGGACATTGCCTTCCCAATACCATGTCTCCTTTTTCCTTTCTAAGAGAATCACAGCATGCTTTCCATTCAATTGTGTGCACTGCAAAATGACCCAATATTTCCTGAGCCTCTGGCAGCTACATTTAGCTCTATGGTACAGTTCTAGCTGATGAGCTACCAGCACAGTTGTGTTGAGAACTGCTCTGGCCTCATCTGTTCCTCCTCATTTCTTTCCTTTTCTTCTTACCCTGCTGAGAATGAAGATATAATTCATGTTGGCAGCGCAGCCATTTTGTGATAGTAAGGAAAGGACCTATGCATACCTATGTCAATGTGTTACACAAAGAAGCTTGGAGTCTTTTTTAGTATTTTGGTTGACATGCAAAGACATGCATTTTATTGTGATATTTTGTTTATATTCATTTCATCACCTCCACTGCCTTCCCTGTTCCTCCTGCCTCTCTGATGCCCATCCTTTCCACAAATAGTTCACCATTCTGCTTTCAAAACACACACGCATGCACACACACACACACACACACACACACACACACACACATTGTTCTCTTGTTCCTCCTTCTATTCATATCTCTTCTTCCCCCCTTATAGTCCCCTTTTTACTTCATGCCCTACACACACACATATATATGTGTGCATTTAAATCTAGATTCTGCATATGAGACATTTGTCTTTCTGAGTCTGACTTACTTTATTTATCAAAATGATTTCCAGTCCGATACATTTTCCTGCAATGACATAATTTTGTTCTTGACAGTTGAGTAAATCCCATTGCATAGATGTACATTTTCTCTACCCATTCATCTCTTGAGTTGTAGATTTGTCCTGTATCTCAGTTATTAGGACTAACGTAATCATAATAGTATTATGAGTGTGCAAGCAGTTCTGTATCAAGAAGCTTGGATTCTTGATGGCCTTTTGAGGCTATCATAACAAACAACTCTACCTCTGGACTTCACAATAAATAAGAAAAAAGAGTTCACATTTTGACTAATGTAGATAGACTCTAGATAGTCTTATTAATCTGTAGGAATAGGACACAGTCAAGGAATATGCCATTTGTGTGTCTGTTAATCCATTCCAGTAAGTCATAAGCCTCACTCCTTTGCAGTTGCAGCCAACACCGCAGTGAGCACCTTTCTACAGAAAACTTCTGTTTATTGGAAGATCAGACACAGGTAGCTATTCAACTACAGAAAACAGCTTAAAACTTGTAAGAAAAATATGGGGGTTTGCATCCCCCAGTGTGTCGGTTTTCATTTTCATACATCTTTGCTAACTTTGAGTGTATTAAGTCCTGAACAACAAAATACTTGTCTGCTGGGTACAAAATGGGCTCTGCGAGCTTTGTTTTGGAGATTGGGAAGAGCATGTCTGCATTTTAATTGCTTTCTCTTTCTTTGAGATGGAATGTAATTATGATGGCTGCTCAAACTCCTGCACTCAAGTAATCCTCCTGCCTCAGGTTCCCAAATAGCTTATACTACAATCCCAATGAAGTCAATCATTTTTCCTGTTTTTTTTTTTTCACTAGCACTTTTGACTACTTCTAAATCAATTCATGAAACAATTATGCGGATGTATGAGTCATTCCCAATGTCTTCGCAAACAAAGAAGAAAACTTCAATGCGGTAACAGTGACCTTCGTGTTGGGAATTGACTATACATATCCTCTTGGTTGGTGTTAATGCTTATTGAAATTCTGATGAACCATAAGATAGGAATCACTAGTTATTTTTCACCTTGATATTTTTATGATTTTTATTATACAGTAAATATCATTGTGATGTTTATATAAAATGGAGACCCTGGAGGTCACCTGCCTCATGGGCAGTGGAAGACAGTCAGGGTGCCCATCTCAAGGTGCAGGCAGCAGATGCCGCTCTGATGAGCAAGTATATGGTGGAGAGACGGGAGAGGTAGAGAAGCAGAGTGGTCCATGCATTGGTAGAGAGGGGGAACTGGAGGATGGCAGTGAGGGACAGGCTGGTGTGAGTTGCCCATTAGTGAGTGTTGATGTCCATGGCCCCTGTTACCAACAAAGGCCGTGAGGGTATCTGTGGTCTGTGCTGCCACCTGAAGCCATGTAGATGTCCAGGGGCCATGCTATTGCCAGGGGCCATGCTGATCTGAGTGGCCTGTGCTGCCACCTGAGGCCATGGTGATATCTGGGTCCCTGCTGCTGCCGAGGACCATGTCCACGTCTGAGGTTCTACTGCAGCCAGGCTCTGCATTGATGTCTGCGGTCTGGTCCGTGTTACCATAGAAGGCCATGTGGATGTCCTGGTCTGTGCTGATGCCTGAATCCATGTTAATGTCCACAGGCCGTGCCACCACTGAGGCCCTTATTGATGTGAGTGGTCTGTGCGGCCACCTGAGGCCAAGTTGATGCCCATGGTCCAGACTGCCTCTGAGGGCCCTGTGTGGATCTGTGGTCCTACTGCAGCCAGGGGCCATGTTCGGAGTCTGTGCTGTCACCAGAAAACATGTGGAAGCCCGTGGTTTGTGCTTCTGCTGACTGTAAAGAGCAAGAAAGCTACTTTTGCAGTGATTTTGATGATTGCAGATGCACAGTTGAGAAAAAGAGACATGGAAGATTTCTGTGACAACCTCTACCCCCAACCCAAAAAAAAAGTAACAGCCTAAACACAAAGCCATCTAAGAGAACTCTTTTTTTCCATTTTTTTATTAAGAAATTTTTTATTCACTTTACATACCAACCACAGATCCTCCCTCTTCCTTCTTCCCACCCCCCAGCCTTCCCCCACACACACAACCCACCCCTCATCCCCACATTTTCCAAATCAAGGTCTCCCATGGGGAGTCAGCAGAGCCTGGCACACTCAACTGAGGCAGATCCAAGCCCCTCCCCACTGCACCAAGGCAGTGCAAGATGTCACACCCTAGACACTGGGCTCCTAAAAGCCTGCCCATGCACCAGGGATGGATCCCGATCCCCCTGCCTGGGGCCCCTCCAAACAGTTCAAGCTAAACAACTGTCTCCCGAATCCAGAGGACCTAGTCTAGTCCTATGGAGGCTCCATAGCTATTAGTCCACAGTTCATGGGTTTCCACTAGTGTGGCTGGTCATCTCTGCACATTTTCCCATCACGATCTCAACGTCCCCTGCCCACAGAATCCCTCCTCTCTCTCATTGATTGGATTCCCGGAGCTCAGCCTGGCGCCCAGCTGAGGATCTCTGCATCTGCTTCCATCAGTCACTGGATGAAGTCTCTATGTATGATGACAGTTAGGGTATTCACTAGACCGGTCACCAGAGTAGACCAGTCCAGACACCCTCTCAACCACTGTTCAAGGTGGGATCATCCTTGTGGATTCCTGAGAGCTTCCTTGGCACCCTACCTCTTCCTATTCCCATGATGTCTTCATTTATCATGGTATCTCTTTCCTTGCTCTCCCACTCTGTCCCTGTTCCAGCTCGACCCTCCCATTTCCTTATGTTCTCATCCCCCATTCTTTTCCCTCCATTACCCCACATACACTCCCAGTTTGCTCATGTAGATCTCATCTATTTCTCCTTTGCTGGGCTATCTATGTGTCTCCTAAGAGAACTCTTAAAAAGTGTGATAAGGATGGTTTCTGGCAGGGGTTCAGGTGGGGAAGGACTCAGGTCTATTTAACGGGCTGGCCACTGAGAGCTTGATGATGCTCCAGTGAGTATACAGATAACACAAACTGAACTTGTTTTTTTTAACATTCTTTTTGGGGGGCAGGCAGTCTCAAGGGTAGGGGGTGGACATCAAGGGACTGGGAAATGAGTGTGATCAGGGTACACAATATAAAATTCCCAAAGAATCAATAAAAAATATTCAATAAAAATAAATGTTTAAATTTTTTTTAAATGTTAGTTTCCCAAAGTCAGCCAACCAAGAGCAGAGGTTTCAGTCTTTAAGAGAAGGCTGGGAGACAGTCCGGTAAAGGAAGTATGTGCTTGCCGGTTCCCAGAGGCCACATTTAAAGAAGGAGGAGGAGGAGGAGGAGGAGGAGGAGGAGGAGGAGGAGGAGGAGGAGGAAGGGGAGAGGGAGAGGGAGAGGGAGAGGGAGAGGGAGAAGGAGAAGGAGAAGAAGAAGAAGAAGAAGAAGAAGAAGAAGAAGAAGAAGAAGAAG